>VDFB02013785.1:0-28373 GCA_007258455.2 Sequoia sempervirens | reverse complement strand
TCACCTTCAATGGTCCAATGAAGTCTAGCCCCCATCGTTCGAACAATTCTTGCGGCTGTGAGGGATGCAGTGGCATGAAGTCTCATTTTAATGGTTTCCCGACCCTCTGGCAAGTGTCGCAGCTTAACACCCATGCCTTGGCATCAGTGTGCATCGTCAGCCACCATAGGCCTGCCAAGAGAATTTTCCTTGCTGTAGCATCTGGTCCCATATGGCCGCCAACCAGTCCTTCGTGTGCCTCCTTTAGTACGCCAGGTATTTCTTCTTCGACGACACATCTCCAGAGAATCTGGTCGGGTCCCATCTTGTAGAGCAACCCATTGATCAACTGGAATGTCTTACTTTTCAGTACGAGCTTCCTTCTTTCAACCGGTGGCATTTCCTTCGGGAACGTGGATGTGGACAGATGTTCTCCAATCTTCTCGTACCATGATGGCAATATTGCAATTTGGAATAAGTGTGCATCCGGGAAGTCTTCATTCACCCCTCCCTCAGCAGGTTCGCCCAACCGGATTCTGGATAATTGATCGGCAATAACATGGCTCTTTCCCGGTCGTACGATGATGGTGAACGTAAATTCTTGTAACAAAAGTAACCATCTACTCACCCGTCCTTGGATAATCGGCTTGTTTACCAGGTACATCAAAGCTTGGTGATCCACATAAAAAGTGAACGGCGTGGCTAGGAGGTAATGCCTAAACTTCTGTACGGAGTAAACCATTCCTAGTGCCTCACGATCGGTCGTACTGTAATTCCTTTCTGCCTTTGAAAGTAGCCGGCTGGCAAAAAATACTGGGTGATCCAACCCGTGTGCTCCCACTTGTGCTAGGGTTGCTCCGATGGCAAAATTACAAGCATCTACATGTACGTGGAACTCCCTATCCCAGTGACGTTCTCCGGAGCCTCCATCTGTACGATGACTCGCACCTTGTCAGGATCCGTTTTCAACCCAGCTTTGCACACAATGTGCCCGAGCAACTTCCCTTGCGGCACCATAAATCTACATTTCTTCGAATTCAAGGCAAGGCGAGCTGCTCTGCACCGTTCCATGCACTCGCCTAAGGCTTTCAAATGTTTTTCCTTATCACTATAAATTGACCAGTCATCGAGGAAGGCTTTGAAATTACCTACCGACATTTTATCAAAGATGTGGAGTATTATCCTCTGGAATGTCGCTGGTGCGTTGCATAATCCAAACGGCATTCGGTTGTATGCGTACACCCCGTCCTCGACGACGAACGTAGTCTTTAATTTGTCCTCCTCAGCAATACTAATCTGATTGTAACCCGAGAAGCCGTCTAGAAAGGAGTATATTTCATGCCCGGCAACTTCTTCCAGAATTGAGTCGGTGAAGGGAATGGGAAATGGATCCTTGATAGTCACTGCATTCAGGCTACGAAAGTCAACACAGATTCTAATTTGCTCCTTCTCTTTCTTCAATGATATGACGATCAGTGATACCCACTCGCTAACCTCCACCTTGAAAATGATGCCGGCCTCCAGCATCTTCTCAATCTCCTCCTGTACTTTAGCAGCATAGTTTTTGTTCATTCTGTACGGTCGCTTTCGTACGGGTTGGGCTCCCGGTACAAGAGGAATCCTGTGTACACATAACTCCGGTGGTACGCCTTTTAAATCTTTGTACGTCCAAGCGAAAGCATCTTTATATTCCATGAAAATTCTGAACGCTGCCGCTTTCAGGACAGGGTCCCAATCATCACCCACCAAAATCTCCTTAGGTTTCGCTGATTCCCCAAAGTTCACCTTTTCCAGCGTTGGTTCCTCGTACCTAATGATTTTGTCCTCTTCAAACTTGTGTGCTGGCGTCACATCCAATTCTGCCATACCTTCTTTATATTCTCCGTACTCAGGTGGAAATGTTTCACTGGTCGAGCCCTTGTCTTCTTCTACTTCCCCCTCCTTGACCTGCAGCATGTTGCAATCCGGGTGGAAGACTTCATAATCCTCCATCTGCCAGTGAAACAGTCCGTTCAGTGAACTGGTCTCATCTTCCGAGCAACTCCCAATCTCCAGCACCCCTTCTTCATCTGGTTCCATTAGCTTCCTTTCATCATCCTCTGATTCTCCTCCGGATTCAGATGCCGAAGATGCTAGATCTTCACTGACCGCCTGATTCTTCAGATCAATGGTGTATTTCCTCCCCCGATTTTCTATTGAAATTGTATTCCGCTTCCAGTTGTGGGTTGCCTTGGCAGCTATCAACCATCCCCGTCCCAAGAGTGCATTGTACGCCTTTTTCTCCAGTGGGATGACCACAAAATTTAGGAGAAACAGCTGCATGCCGATCAAGACCTTTTGTTCCATTAGTGTACCCAACGGTCTGATGCCATGTTGATCTGCTCCCACGAGGTGGAATGTCGGGGGCCAAAGAGTCGGCTTACCCAAACACTTCCAGGTCTCTTCTGGCAGTACGTTTACTCCCGAACCTCCATCGACGATGGTATTAGATAATTTCATTCCCAAGATTTCCATTTCGACAATGGCTGGTTTCCTCCCGATGCTCACTGCCAGTAGCATTGGATCTGCGGTCTCCACTACCAATTCTGGCGTACGTTCTGGTGAACTCTTCTGAAGATTTTCTTCAATAACATTTGTAAGCGCTACTTTGAGATAAGGCATCGTTTGCAAGAGATCAGTTACCTTAATGGGTACGGTCGTGTGAAGCACCTGCCGTACAATATTCTTCTCTGACTCCGACTATAGCAACGTACTGGTAGCTTTAGAATTCCTGCATTCATTCGCCATTGCCTCTTCTATTTTGGTCTTGGCCTCCCGAAATTTTTCCTTCTCCGTACGAGGGTCTGGATAATTTTCCCTTTTTGACTGCGCCCTTGTAATCGCCAGGACTTCTTCATCGACTACCTCCAGCATATTGATACTTCCTTTCTGCTTCGGACAGTCGGTGTCTTCATGATCACCCGGTCCACACCACTTGCACAGTTTTCCCCCGTTGCCTTGGCTGCTCTGACAATCCCTGGCAAAGTGACCCCATTCATTGCAGTTCTGGCATTGGATCATCGGTCGTCCTTTGCTATCGTACTGAATTTTGCTTCTCGGCGTATTTCTCCGATTGTTACGGTAGCCTCCAGGGGATGCATTGTTGCTTTGTGGCTTTGGTGGCGTGGTTGGAGGGGTGGACTATTCGCCTTGAGTGAAGAATACTTGTGAACTTTTGGTTTTTAAGTTGTATGGGCACTCCTTGACAGAGTGTCCCATAACCTGGCAGATGTCACAGAATAACTTTTTTGGGCAACTTGCCTTTGTGTGACCTTCCGTTTTACAGTCCGTACACCATAATTCATTTGCCTCCTTGGATCCTTCCCTGTCAGCCTTAAGTTCTTTCATCATCCGCATCATATCCCGCCGAAGAGCTTGTACAGTTGCCGATTCATCATCACTTTCTTCTACGCTCTCTTCATCATCCCTCTTCTTCCCCTTCGAGGAAGTCCTATTCTCACTTTCAATATCCATCGCCCGATTGTATGCTTCAGTGTACGAGGATGGCGGTACTACTTTCATTTTTCGCCGAAGCGAGGGGATCAGTCCTTCAATGAACCATCTTTTCTTTAAACCATCTGCCGGCTATGCCTCAAGCTTTCCTATCAAGTCTTTCAACTTTCTGTTGTAGGTCCGCACATTCTCATGCTTCCCTAGTTTAGTATGATATATTTCTGTGACAATCTCACTATCGTCCCGTAGAAGTTTGAACTCCTCTTGGAAATTTTGCTTCAAAACCCTCCATGTGGCTCTCTGTGCTTGGTCTAATTCAGAGTACTAGTCGATGGCACTGTCTTTGAGTGTTGTTGGAAATGCCTTTCAAATTAATCGGGTCGGGTCATCCCGGCCTTGGCATATCCCAACAAATAGTCTCGTATGTCTTGCAATGCCGCACGGGATCCTCGCAAAAGCATTCTCGGCGAATTTCGCAACTTTTTGCCGATCCGGAATGAGAGCTTCATCATCTTTATCGCATTGACCTCCTTGTGTTTTGGACCCGATTAGACTAGTGGATTCCTTGCTACGTCCCTGTGCGTCACTTGCACTCTTGGCCACGTACGAGTCACTCCCACGTCCTCCGTCAGCGTCCTCAACACCGTGGGTCTCCTCAGGATCTCTTCGATGCTCTCTCTACTCTGGGGTCTTAAGCTCTGGTCTTCCCCTCCTTAACTCGTTGTCGTCGTCCGAGAGGGACAACTCTCGAAATCGTCTGATGTTGCTATTCAAATCATCTTCATTTGCATAAAGGTTATATTTTCCTGCGTGTGGAGTGTTGAAGGGGTCTTCATCCCTTCCTTCTAACAAACTGTGGTGTGCCCGTTCAATGGATGTGTCTATTCTTGTCAGGTTTTCATATGTTCTTTTTATGCTCTGATTTATTTCAATTAAGTCTTCATCCAATTCCTTACCGGCTTGCCTTAGTCGTCTTCGCCGATTTTCTTGCTCTTTCGAAGTCCCGTGCCCGTCAGGTACTCTATTCTTGTCTTTGTTCAGCCGTACGGGCATTTAGTTGTTCAAGCAATCATTGCTGGTTGCCGAAAGTACGGCGCCGGCTAGTATCTCGTTCTTCCTCCTCACGTTTGGTTTTGTCTTCACAACGTTGTACGATTTGCTACCTTCAGTGCTCGCGATCCTCTTCTTCTCGCAAGTCTTGCAGAATAATGAAATGGCGGGCCAATAACCTGGGCATGCGATTCAGGAGGTGGTTTACCTCGTCGTTCACTTCCAGCCGATCCCAGATGACTTCCTCAGGGATCTCCCGAATGTGGGATTCCCTACGCACGTGGTCACATATCGATATTTTCCACAAATTTACCAGATCTTCTATCAATGAGTCTTCCCGTTCCTCATTAGCATTTACAGGTTCTTCCGCTAGTTGACCCATTACGCTGCCATGGTAGATGATGCCCTAGTCCATTCAGGCAACGGCGCCAAATGTTTGCCTACGGAATGGAATTCAAATCTTACGTACTACTGGCAAACTGGTAATGTGCAGAACATAGGATAAAATAGTAAACTGAAAGATATCATATTTGAACACCAGAAACTTTATTCATTCTCAGAAATATCATGTACAAAAGAGTATTAGCAGTGATTGACAATAAACATCAGCACCAAAAACTCATTACATATCACTCGTAACTATCTCCTGACTATCCAACAGGCTACATATAACGTTCGGCGGTGGTTAGATAACCAACCGACACGACGCTTCATAACAACATTAACATTAACATTAATCTGAACATGCTTTCCCGAAAGTACATGACATTATTATTCTTTACTAATCTATAGTGTTATTAACAATTGGCCGACTACGACCAAGGCCAACTACGGCCGACAACAAGTAAAGATATACGACTAATAGCTTGTAGGCCGTACAATGCAACTTGCAAGTTGTATAATAAAAAAATTATTAAGTAATGGTCTTACAATTGAGAAACTTGTAGGTCATACAATACAATGAATACTAGCAGATCGTACAATATAATGAATAGTAGCAGGTTGTACAATAAGCAAACTTAGAAGTTGTACATTTAAAGAGCACTTAGGCCATACAATTGAAGAAGTCTTGAATAGTGTTCATACAATGTGGAACGAAATAACTATTTACTGACCATACAATTAAGTTTGAAATTAAGCATATGGCGAAGGAGTTGTATACAAGTTGTATAGCGAGGGAGTTTGCTAGTTGTACAGTGGAAATGACATCAAATCGTATGTGTAGAGGAGAGTCTCTAGGACAAAGAAGAGTCTACAGGGAGCAAATGGTCCTCAACTACCTCAAGGAACAAAGCTCAAGTGATGGGGTAAAATGATGAGAGTTCTAGAAACAAAAAGAGTAAATCACAGAGGTTTTCTAGAAGGACTGACAATTTCTCGTCCAAGGATGATAATGCGGACCAAGGACGACAGCACAACGCACTAATGTCTCAATAGAGCACTAGCATCTCGTACGGACCAAAACCCGAGACTATCACAGAAAACGACAAACCGACTACTATTGTTTTGATTGCTAAGAACTCTTAAGAATACACAAAAATAATAGAAAGTAACAAAACTAAGATAATGTATAGTAAACTAAGATAAATATAGATTAAATGGAATGTAGATGATGAAATGAAGAAAGAGAAAGAAAGCACTCACAACCAACCAAGCAATATAGCATCCAACAAATAAATGTATTCAATACCTGCACATATAAGACAGAGAGAAAATGTTGAGGCTGTTTAGGGGCTTGCCTCAGTCAAACCCCCGTTTTGGTGTTTCCACCTCCACGGACAACCAAATAGACAGATAGATAGAAAGATAAATAGATGAGATAGTAAAATGCATAGACAAGGGATGTGATAAATCCCAAGCTACTCAAAGGCATAAGACAAGAGATAGATATCACTTGCAAGGCTTGAGGAAGCCAAAGAGATTGAAAAAGAAAAGAGATAGTTGTGAGAGCCAAGAGAGTTGTAGAGGATGTTGTGAGAGCTTGAGACTACTATAGCAAGAGAGCAAGAGAAAGAGAAGAGAGAATGAGAGAGCAAGAATGAGAAGACCAAGAGAGATCTAGAGAGAAAGATCAAGAGAAGAGTAAGAGAATGAAAGAGATAGATTTAAAAGTGAGAAGAGGAGGGAAAAGAAGGTTTATGAGCCATTACAAGGCGTCCCAAGCCATTTCCACCGACAAAAGTAAGTGACAAGCGGCAATGTGCTCAGAAACGGCCGTTTGAATGTTGAAATGTTGTGGGATGCTAGCGCAGCACACGGATGTCCATGTGGTGCACTAGTGTCCAGACAAATTATGCTCGAAAATGGTGGGAATGAGGAAAACACCAGGTTTGATGCAAAGCTGACATAAGAAGGTGGTTGCTAAAAAGTGGTCTTGAGCATCCCAAGAGGGGAAAAGGTTGATGTAAGGGCTAAAATGAGCCTACACAAATACTAAGGGAGTGGACACTAAAGTGGATGCAAAAGTGTAGGTGACATTGCCACGAGCTGCAATTTTACGACACTACTATATGGTGAGAGTAAAAGCAACAAATTGTACAATGGAATTGTCAACAAGTCATATGGTGGGAATTGGCTCAGACTGTACTATGCGGGGGAATAAATCAAACCACACTAAGAATATAGTGGCCCATATAGTGGTAAGAATTAAACTTGGTACAAGATGTACAATGGATTTAAGAGGCCATACAATGTGTTTTTGTAGGTTGTACAATCATAAGAATTTTTCTTCTTTTATTATGTTTTTCAATTTCTTCATCAATATTCCCTTTTCTCTCATTAAATTTTTCAATATAATATTTGTTCTTTTTGGTTTCCAATTTTTCCTTATTTTCTAATTTTCTTTTTCTTTTTTCACCCTTTGAATTTAAATTTTGTAACTTTACCTCCATCTTGTGCCTCATTATACAACTATCATACAGTCTTGTATAACACTCGTTCGCCAACAGGTTTCAACATATTCCAATTGAAAAATTTCTTCCACCATTGGAAAATTTGTCATACCTTTATTAGTCTTGTTCCACTGAGAATCAATAAATTGTCCTCTTCATTGCTGGTACCACGTAACTTCTTAAACTCATAGGGATGGAATAGCTGTACAATTATGTATAGTTCGCCAAACCCAAATTGTTCGAGATATAGGGGGTGGTGGTGCATTAGATTCTATTAAGTGGCGTGTTCCTGTGTATCCTTGTATTGCTTGATCATACCCTAATCGTTCCACCACAATGTAGCATTCTGCCATCACTACTAGACGAAGATGATGGACTTGTTCTTCAATTGGAAGTATGAATGGATACTAATCAAAGAATTTTAAGTATTCCTCAACAAGTTGATTGCATTCTTCTCCATTTACCCCATCATCAGGTTGATCATATCCTTCTTTTGGATGTAATTCATAACTAATGTATCTCGATCTTATTCCAACGTATGGGTTGTGCAATCTCCATTTGCCATATATCTTTATGCATTTGGGTGGTGGAGCAAACATACATTTTGTCAAGTACGGTTGTGTTTGGCTATGGCACTTACGACAAGCTTCTCCAAGATCTCCTTGGTTACTTCTTTGGCCTCCTTAGTTGTCCAATCTATCATACTTATAGCGATGGTGGCTTCTTGTCTATCCTTGTATATCTTCAGTTTAGACTCGTTGACAACATCATTTATCAAATTGCCATTTAAGTTTTCCAACTTTATAGATCCATTCCCTAGTACTTCTCTTATTTTAAAAGGTCCTAACCACCTTAACTTGAACTTACCAAGCTTAATTTCATCACGGCTGTTACATTTTAGAACTAACTACGCCAATCAGAATTTCATTCTTTGGAGATGCTTGTCATGTTAGTCTCTTTGCCATTTTTGCATCACATCAGTTGCCCATTGTGCCAGTACTCTTCAATCATCAAGCTTATTTAATTGGAAAATCCTTTCCTTTAAACTTTCAATATCACCCAACCGATTCTCCATGGCTATTCTTAGGCTTGGTACCATATATTTTGGAGGGAACATGAATTCTTGGCCATACATCAGTTGAAATGGTGTGTGTCACATGGTTACTTTGTTCGTTGTTTTGTAAGCCCAAATTATGGCTAGTAACTTCTCCCAATCGATTCCTTCAATGATGCACAATTTATGAAGGAAATGAGTAATTTATTCATCGACTTCACTTAACTATTCACTCCTAGGTAGTATAGGCTCGAGAGGGTACGAAATATTTGAAACTCGCTCATCATAAGTTGGATCACATGGTTTACGAAGTGTCCCCCTTTATCAGTAGTTATTTGTATAGGAATGCCATATCTAGTGACTATGTGTTCATGAATGAATCTGGTAGTGCTTAGTGTTGTGTTATCTAGCAATGCTCTAGCTTCTGTCTATTTAGTTTACTTTGTTGCTACAAGCCTACAACAATATATCTACACTGATGGAGTTGGTTGACTTTAAGAGGACCAGCAAATTCCAATCCCCACCTCTTGAAGATCTTGTGGTTGTGATGTTGAGAGTGGAATATAATTTGTCTTCAACAATTTCCCTACTCTCTAGCAAGTGTCACATTTGACTACACACTCCCTTGCATTTGTATGGAGCATCGACCACCATAGGCCAACCAAGAGGACTTTTTTGGTAGTAGCATCCAATCCTAGCTGCCCATAAACCCCTCATGCACTTTCTCTAATACTCCTTTTGTTTCTTTGCGCATGACACACCTTCTAAGAATGTGATCGGATCTCATTTTGTACAAAAGCCCATTGAGGAGTTGAGATGTTTTACTTTTTAAAGCTATCTACCCCCTTTCCCTTGGTGGCATGTCTTTTGGGAACATTGATGTAGAGTTACTCCCCAATGTGCTTGTACTAAGGAGACAATGTAGCCATTTGGAATAAGTGGGTGTCAAGGAAGTTTTCATTCACGCCGTTAGGTGGTTCTCTTGATTTGCTATTACGTGACTCTTCCTTGGTCATACAGTGATAGTGAATGTGAAATCTTGAAGTAATAACAACCATCTACTTACCCAACCTTGTATAATTGGTTTGTTTACTAGGTATATTAATGCTTGATGATCCACGTAGAATGTAAAGAGTGTTACCAGGAGGTAGTGTTGATTTTTTTATACTAAACAAAACATTCCTAACACTTCCCTCTTTGTAGTAATGTAGCTACGCTTGACATTTGATAGTAGTCAAATGGCAAAGAAAATGGAATGATTGAGTCCTTGAGGCCCAACTTGCGCCAATGTTGCTCAATTGTGAAATTTGATGCATCT
Organism: Sequoia sempervirens; assembly: GCA_007258455.2. Taxonomy (NCBI): domain Eukaryota; kingdom Viridiplantae; phylum Streptophyta; class Pinopsida; order Cupressales; family Cupressaceae; genus Sequoia; species Sequoia sempervirens. The sequence goes on along the minus strand of VDFB02013785.1, from coordinate 18,589 downwards.
ACATCTATGTTGCTGAATCGCTTGAAATTTAGTCCAATTCCAAGTACGAAACATCCTGGAATTGGGTGAAATATACCGAGCCAATTTTTTCAATTTTTCAATTGCAAGTTACAATGAACAAGCACCCATTAAGGTTAGCTCATAAACCAAAACGATGCTGAAAGCAACTCTAACCAGAATGTACACCAGAATCCCGATGTGGGCAAGGTGTGAGCATTGGTCAGAGGATCTTAAAGGAAATGCTGAAACAAGAACTCTAACCAAGAAATGCGTCGGCGAACGACGGGCATATGGTCAGAGGATCCCTATCTATTGCAATACTGGAAATAAACTCAACACCAACTATGTGCTACTCAATCCATGATGGATAAGAGGCGACCATATGGCGGGGACTTATGAAATTACAATGCAAAGCAAGTAAATAGGCGGCAAGCCAGCCTCTTCCACTTATTCAGTGGGAAGTTACAAACATAAGATTAACAGAAATAAGAAAGATGCTGACAGTACTACTGTTCAGCTTACAATATTAGAAATTTATCTGTTAAGCACAAGATAAGAGAGTCTTCAATGTTGCAACAATGTGTAATGCTATCCTTAATCCTCTCAATGCCTTTCCTTCCAAACCCAACTCAAATGATGTATTTTATGCACGCTGTTATGACAGAGTAAGGACTGAAAACTATTAACCAGCAATACAGTGATTCAATGATATGCTCACAAAACACTCACCACTCACCCAAAATGCATGAAAACTGATGCAAACTACTCCTATGATGAAGGCGCCTATGATGAAGACACAAAACAGACCCCAAATGCTGCTATTTATTTTCTGCACAAATCCCAAGGCAACAAGAATGGTACGGCTTTATGAGGGGCGATTTTCTTCCCAAAATTCAAGTTCTTCAAAATAAATTCTGTAAATTGGTGCAAAGGGGCGCCCACCCTAGACAAGAAGAAAGGAACAACACTCAGAATGATATCTTTTTGTATTTTTGAAATATGAGTGAAAACTACAATCAACTATGTTCTCAGCAACTCCAGAAATTAACATGAAAAATGCAAATAACTGAACTACAATTGCAACTAGCTCACTACAAAGCAATTCTCACTACAAAATTCACTCAAAACAAGCAAACCTCTCCACTAGGTGCTGTCTCACAAGCACGAAGTTGAGCCTAGCTAGGAGGCATTCATTCCTCGAAGCAATCCTCTCACCATTTTGGCAGCATAACTTTACTCAAGATGTTGGATGATACAAATGAAGACCAAGACCTCCTTTTATAACTTTGTGAAGGCTCACCAGAAGCTTCTAGAAACCCTGCTTTTCAAATTTAAAGTAACTCCTTTTCCCTCCAAGGATGGCATCCCTTTGTCTTGAAGCAATTTTGACTTTTTAATTTAAAATAATCTTTCACCAAGGATGGGCGTACCTTTTCAAACATTGATTTTGGACTAAATAATATAATAAAATGTCTCCATGAAGCGCCACCCCTCAAGGACCCTCTTTTAAAAACAACATAAGTTCAATCACTAGGCTAAGGGGGGGTCAACAGCAAAATATAACATTAGAATGTGACTTTATTAAAATAATTCAACTTATCTCTCCAAACGTGCCCAAAAGCCAAAGTTGAGCAATCCAACTGAACATACTGAAGTAGAAGGTCAATCGTGCCGAACCCAACAGGACCACTGCCAGAAATAGAATTTACTAAAAATAGTAAATTCGTGAAAGTGCTCAGAATGCCAAGAAGAACACACCACCGAAAAGCTCACGAAAAACCCAGAAGGAATCCGCAGTTCAATCACCAATCCGTGAGCACAAGAAACCACCAACCAAGAAACCCTAATTTCACCACCGAGAAGCCTACGGGTCTCCAGAATAGGCCAACGGTCAATTAGAAGGAGTCATGTTCGAGAAGGGGACATTACAGTCCGCCCTCCCCAAGATTGCTTGTCCTCAAGCAAACGCAAACCCGGATGCTGCAGAATCTCCTCATTTTCCCAAGTCGCATCCTCCATGGGCAAGTTCTTCCACTTCACCAAATACTCTCTGATTGTTCTTTTCCTCAAAGAATGCTCTCTGGAATCAAGAATCTCCTCAGGAATCAAAACTAACTGTCCTTCTTCATCCAAAGGTGGCAACTGTGATGAAGCAATAACGTTGTGTCCAAGTGCCTTCTTGAGGCGAGACACGTGGAAGACATTGTGCACTTTGCTACTCGAAGGTAGCTCCAACTCATAGCTACTGCTCCCACCTTTCTGATAACCTTGAACGGCCCATAGAAGCGAGGCTTAAGCTTCTCAGCTCCACTCTTCTTGAGAGTAGACTGTTTGTAAGGCTGTAGTCGAAGATAAACCAAATCTCCAACCTCAAAAGAGCGCTCAACACGCCGCTGATCAGCGTACATCTTTTGCTGATTCTGTGCAATCTGCAGATTGTTCTTCAAGGATTTCAAGATATCTTGACTCTGTTGTAACATATCCTTGGCTTGAGGGGCTTTGCTATCACCAAACACCAAATCAGCAAAGCTAGGGGCCTCATAACCATAAAGAGCCATGAAAGGTGACATCCTTATTGACATGTGAAAAGAAGAATTGTAGCAATACTCGCCTAAGTGAAGCCATTTCACCCATGCTCTTTGCTGTTCTGAAACATAGTTCCTCAAATAACCTTCCAACCACTTGTTTACTATCTCTGTTTGCCCATCAGTTTGAGGGTGATAACTAGTGCTTGGAGTAAGCACTGTACCACTCATTCTGAAGACCTCTTGCCAAAAGGTGCTTAGGAACTTGCTGTCCCTATCACTCACAATGTTTCTTGGCAACCCATGCAATCTAAACACCTCATGAAAAAACAGATCTGCAACTTGAGCTGCTGAAAATGAGCTGGTAATGGCAAAGAAATGAGCAAATTTTGTCAATCTATCTACTACAACATAGATACAATCTCTTCCTTGAACTTTGGGTAAACCAGTGATGAAGTCCATTGAGATGCTTTCCCATTTTTGATTGGGAATGGGAAGAGGTTGCAGCAGACCAGCCGGTAGTGTATGCTCATTTTTATTCATCTGACAAGTAGGACACTCCTGAATGTAACGTTGAACTTCTCCTTTCAACCCTTTCCAAGAAAATCTTTCTCGGATCTGCCTATATGTCTTGAAGAATCCTTGATGACCAGCAAGTGGTATGTCATGAAATGTCAACAAAATCTTCTTTTTGAGCTTAGAATCAGCCACCAAAAAGATTCTCCCCTTGTAGTGTATCAGCCCTTCAACCACCTTGTACCTTTCGTCATGAAAAGTACCCTCCATAATGCTGGTTGCAAACTGATCTTTGGCATAATCAGCAAGCAACATGTTCTTCCAATCAGCAGTAAGCTCACATAATGAGCTCAAATGAGGTCTTCTGGATAACGCATCAGCCACTATGTTGTTTTTGCCTTTGACATACTCAATGTCAAAATCGTAAGTTTGAAGCTTACTCACCCACTTCTGTTGCCTCTCGTTCAAATCTTTCTGATGCATGAAATGCTTGAGACTGTTGTGATCAGTCTTGACCACAAACTTGCTCCCCACCAAATACTATCTGAACTTGGCTAATGCATGCATGATTGCAAGCATTTCCTTGTCATAGATAGAGTAGGTCCTCTCAACTCCTCTTAATTTTCTGCTCTCAAACACGATGGGATGCTTATCTTGCATTAAAACAGCCCCAACACCTTCACCGGATGCATCACACTGTAGCTCGAAGGGCTTGGAAAAATCTGGAATAGCAAGAACAGGACAAGAACTCATTATCTTCTCGAACTTCTCAAAAGTACTCTGTGCCTTTTCTGACCAGCAAAAGGCCCCTTTCTTTGTGAGGTCAGTAAGAGGAGCAGCATTCTGAGAGTAACCCTTCACAAACCTTCTGTAAAATCCACAAAGGCCCAAGAACCCTTTCAAGTGAGTCAAGTTCTCAGGAGGTGGCCAATCAACAATAGCCTTGATCTTTTCTGGATCAACCTTCACACCTTCAGCACTGATTATGTGACCAAGGTAAAGCAGCTCCTTCATTCCAAATTCACATTTGGATTCTTTGGAAAACAAGCTCTCTGATTCCAGGATGTTAAGCACTTCCTCCAAGTGCTTGAGATGTTCTTCCCAAGTCTTGTTGAAAATCAAGATGTCATCAAAAAATATCAGCACAAACTTTCTCAACTACTTCTGAAAGACTCTGTTCATGCAAGATTGGAAGGTAGCAGGAGCATTAGTCAACCCAAATGGCATGACTAAGAACTCAAAGTGACCATAATGACATCTGAAGGCTGTCTTCTCCACATCAGACCCTCTCATTCGAATCTGATAGTAGCCCGACCTCAAGACTATCTTCGAAAAGAACTTAGCTCCATGTAGCTCATCAATGAGCTCATCTATCCTTGGAATAGGATATCGATTTTTGATGGTGCTTTGATTCAAAGCACGATAATCAACACATATACGAATGGTACCATCCTTCTTCACTAGAACAACTGCTGAAGCAAAGGGACTCTTACTTGGACGAATGAAGCCCATCTCCAAGAGCTCCCTAATGTTCTTTTCAATCTCATCCTTTTGCTTTTTGGGGTACCGATATGGAGTTGTGATTACTGGCTTAGCTCCTTCCTTGAGCTCTATGACATGTTATGAACCTCGATTAGGAGGCGGTCCAAGAGGTAAATCACAAACACTTTACTCTTCTTGGTGAGTAAAGACTGAATATCTGGAGGATAATCTCTCTTTGTCTCAACTGGACTAGCTGGAAGAATCATACACTCCGTAGCCCACTCCACTTGGTCATGACGTATCAACCTTGCCATTCTCTTGAATGACACAATCCGAGGACCACCATTAGACATTCCTCTTAACACCACCTTCTTTCCATCGGATTGAAATTTGATTTCCATGGTTTGCAGATTTAAAGAGATCTCTCCTAGAGATCGCAGCCACTGAATGCCAAGGACAGCATCCGTATCTCCTATATTAACCACATAGAAGTCATCCTTGACTTTGTAATTGCCCAATTGCATGGACATGTTTGGAATCTTCTTGGTGCATGAGATGTGAAACCCATCAGCAACCATAACTCTGAAACCTTCAAAATCTTCAGTTTGCAGCCCCTTCTTTGCCACCACAACTTCATCAATGAAGTTATGTGTTGCCCCAGTATCAATCAGAGCAACGATTCGCTGCCCTTTAATCATCCCTCGAACTTTGAAGGACTCATTCTTTTGAAAGCTCGAAAGTTGAGCCAATGTACCTCCACTTCCCTTTTCGCTTTCGGACTCTTCTGGAGCTCTTTCTTCTTCGCTGTCCTCAAAATCAGTTTGCTGATCAGAAAAATCAGAATTGCTTTCTTCAGCTGTATAGAATTCAATTTGATGGATTTTGGCTCCTTTTGGGCAAACATGATCTTGGGACCATTTTTCCCAACAACGGAAACATAACCCCTTTCTTCGGAGTTCATTGATAGTCTCTGGATCCAATCTTGTGCCATGAGGTTTCTGCTGTTTGAACTCCTTATGGTGAGGTCTTTGATGAGGCTTTTTCCCTCTATCCCCTTTGTGAAATGAAGGCTTGGAATGGAATTTTGCTTTGGGAACAGCCCACTCCATGTTTCTTGCTTTCTTCATTGCCTCCTGTAGGGAGGGTGGATCAAAAGCTTTAATCCAACCCTTGAGTGGCTCCATCAATCCTTCGCTGAAAAGGATCACCAATCTTCTCTCCGTGATTCCAGTGACCATTACTGAAAGTCTTTGAAACTCAGCTATGTAGGCATCAACTGTGCCATACTGCCTCAACTGTGCCAACTCCCTGAAATGCACCTCTGGGTCCTTCTTCTCGAATCTCTCAATGAGTCTATTGGTGAACTCATCGTAGGTAGTGATAGACCCATGACCTAAGGTGACTAGGCCATGGTACCACCACTCATGCGCCACCCCATCTAGGTGTAGCGTAGCGAACTTAATCGCTTCTTCTTCAGCCATTGGTCTAAGAGCCAGATAGTTGTCTAGCTTTTGTATCCAAGCTCGAGCAGAACTATTATCACTTCCATCAAAGTGGGGAAGCATAACCTTGTTGATAGCTTGATACAAGTCTCCTTGTACTGGTGTTCTCCTTTGATCATAATTTCTCCCTTTTCCTCTATTCTTCCTCCTAAACTCCATGTAATCGTTGAAGGACATGTCTAGTTTGACTTCATCAGGAAGAGTTTCATATTCAGTACGGCCTATCCTCAGCTGCTCCAAAGTTGAAGCATTTTCTTCGGGATCTGGATGTGAGTTTGCTGGTGCCAAAAACGTGGGTTTGAATGGTCTAGCAGAGATGTATGTGCTGCTTGTTGAAGGTTGGACAACATGTCCATTATGCTGGTTGGAAGCACTATGCTCACCGGCATGCCCTGTATTGTTTTGTGGAGTACTCTAACCCAATCTCCCCAACATGAGAGAAACCATATCCAACAAAGCATCCATCTTCTTATCGAACCCTGGACCTGGATTGGCCGAATTATCTATACCTTTCCCACTGTCACCTCTGTTGCCAGAACTTCTTTCATTGCCACCAAAAATCCTTTCATTTCTTTCATTGCCACCTAAAGTCCTTTCATTATCCCCCATTTTTGTTTCCTGTGAAGGCTCCCAATTAGCCCTCAAAACCTCTGATACTGTCTGACCTTCTGGAACCTGATACAACTGTTTTTGAACGGTATCTCTCTTGTATACCCTTTCCAAGTACCTCTGCTCTCTGTCACTCATAGAAGGTTGTTTTCACAGGATGGCAGGATGCATGGCTCTGATACCACTGAAATATACCGAGCCAATTTTTTCAATTTTTCAATTGCAAGTTACAATGAACAAGCACCCGTTAAGGTTAGCTCATAAACCAAAACAATGCTTAAAGCAACTCTAACCAGAATGTACACCAGGATTCCGATGTGGGCAAGGTGTGAGCATTGGTCAGAGGATCTTAAAGGAAATGCTGAAACAAGAACTCTAACCAAGAAATGCGTCGGCGAACGAAGGGCATATGGTCAGAGGATCCCTATCTATTGCAATACTGGAAATAAACTCAACACCAAGTATGTGCTACTCAATCCATGATGGATAAGAGGCGACCATATAGCGGGGACTTATGAAATTACAATGCAAAGCAAGTAAATAGGCGGCAAGCCAACCTCTTCCACTTATTCAGTGGGCAGTTACAAACATAAGATTAACAGAAATAAGAAAGATGTTGACAGTACTACTATTCAGCTTACAATATCAGAAATTTATCTGTTAAGCACAAGATAAGAGAGTCTTCAATGTTGTAACAATGTGTAATGCTATCCTTAATCCTCTCAATGCCTTTCCTTCCAAACCCAACTCAAATGATGTATTTTATGCACGCTGTTATGACAGAGTAAGGACTGAAAACTGTTAACCAGCAATACAGTGATTCAATGATATGCTCACAAAACACTCACCACTCACCCAAAATGCATGAAAATTGATGCAAACTACTCCTATGATGAAGGCGCCTATGATGAAGACACAAAACAGACCCCAAATGCTGCTATTTATTTTCTGCACAAATCCCAAGGCAACAAGAATGGTACGGCTTTATGAGGGGTGATTTTCTTCCCAAAATTCAAGTTCTTCAAAATAAATTCTGTAAATTGGTGCAAAGGGGCGCCCACCCTAGACAAGAAGAAAGGAACAACACCCAAAACGATATCTTTTTGTATTTTTGAAATATGAATGAAAACTACAATCAGCTATGTTCTCAGCAACTCCAGAAATTAACATGAAAAATGCAAATAACTGAACTACAATTGCAACTAACTCACTACAAAGCAATCCTCACTACAAAATTCACTCAAAACAAGCAAACCTCTCCACTAGGTGCTGTCTCACAAGCACGAAGTTGAGCCTAGCTAGGAGGCATTCATTCCTCGAAGCAATCCTCTCACCATTTTGGCAGCATAACTTTACTCAAGATGTTGGATGATACAAATGAAGACCAAGACCTCCTTTTATAACTTTGTGAAGGCTCACCAGAAGCTTCTAGAAACCTTGCTTTTCAAATTTAAAGTAACTCCTTTTCCCTCCAAGGATGGCGTCCCTTTGTCTTGAAGCAATTTTGACTTTTTAATTTAAAATAATCTTTCACCAAGGATGGGCGTACCTTTTCAAACATTGATTTTGGACTAAATAATATAATAAAATGTCTCCATGAAGCGCCACCCCTCAAGGACCCTCTTTTAAAAACATAAGTTCAATCACTAGGCTAAGGGGGGTCAACAGCAAAATATAATATTAGAATGTGACTTTATTAAAATAATTCAACTTATCTCTCCAAACGTGCCCAAAAGCCAAAGTTGAGCAATCCAACTGAACATACTGAAGTAGAAGGTCAATCGTGCCGAACCCAACAGGACCACATCCAGAAATAGAATTTACTAAAAATAGTAAATTCGTGAAAGTGCTCAGAATGCCAAGAACACACCACGGAAAAGCTCACGAAAAAACTAGAAGGAATCCGTAGTTCAATCACCAATCCGTGAGCACAAGAAACCACCAACCAAGAAACCCTAATTTCACCACCAAGAAGCCTACGGGTCTCCAGAATAGGCCAATGGTCAATCAGAAGGAGTCATGTTCGAGAAGGAGACATTACATTGGGTTCTACATGGAATCAGTATAGAATCGTATAGGGTTTGGAATTTTTGTCCCCACCTCTAAAAAACCTTAAAAAACATTCTTTACTCCCGAAAATTAAAAATCCTAACCTTAACCTTGGTCTGCATTATGCATAAAAACTTCGTTTTGTTTCAGGCGAATCTATGAATTGAGAAATGATATTTTAGTTGTTGGCATTTCATTGATATTTATTTTATATTTACCAAAATCTATGAATTGAAAACCAATGACAAGAATAAGAATAAGCAACGCCAAAAAACCCTTTGTGTCCAGTAAGTCTGAGAAAGCTAGTGAGTCAAGCATCTAACCTACTCAATTGGTAATCATAATTCCCCCCACCCATAATAGTTTCATTTATATTTAATATATAGTTTTAAATAATTTAATAATTAATATTATAAAATAGTTTTAAAATTTAAATCATTATGTTCTATATTAGCATATTGTTTATTAAACTATATATTAATAATTATTTAATAAAATTATAAATTATGAATAATACTAAATTTAAAAATTAAATAGTATTATTAAATATAAATATATTTATTTTTAATTTATAATGTATCTATTTAATTTGTAATATATAATTAATTTATTTAATTTTAGATATACATATTTATGATTTTTATATGTTTTTTGTATGGACGTAGCTAGACCCCTAATATTTTTTGCTATATTGGCTTATCGTAGCCATGTACCCGATTTTGATTCCTATTTTGATTTGGCAACTTAGATCTACATGGACATGAAACTCTTTGTTTTAGTTTGGATGTACCTTTAATTTGTTGAATGTGTTCTCTTGTTCTTTTGTCCATGTAAATGTTATTCCCTTGTTCGTGAGCATGTCTAGTGGATATGATATTTGGGATAAATAATTTATAAATAGTCAGTAATTACCCACATGGCCTAGGAATGATTTAACTCCAGTGATATCCTTTGGTGCTTCCATTTGTGCGATCACTCTTATTTTATCGAGATCAGTTTTCAACCCCACTTTACAAACTATGTGCCCAACAATGTTTCCTTTTGGCACCATGAACCAGCATTTTTGTGGGTTTAAGGCTAACTATGTGGATCTGCATCGTTCCATGCACTTGGCAACAACTTTCAATTGAGTTTCTTGGTCACTATAGATTGACTAGTCATCCAAGAATGCTTTGAAGTTTCCTACCGACATCTTGTCAAAGATGTGGAGGATTATTATGTGGAAAGTAATTGGAGCATTTCATAATCCGAATGGCATTTTATTGTATGCATAAACTCCATCTTCTACCACAAAGGTGGTTTTCAACTCATCTTCTTCATCTATACTTATTTGGCGTATTCAAAGAAGTTATCCCTAAAGAAGTAAATTTCATGGCCTACGACTTCCTCAAGAATTGAATCACTGAAGGGAATCGGAAGTGGATCCTTGATAGTAACTGCATTAAGACTTATAAAATCCACACATATCCGGATTTGTACAAATTCCTTTTGAGTGATATAACAATTGGAGACACCTAGTTGCTTGTTACTACCTTGAAGATTATACTTGCTTCCAACATTTTCTTTATTTCTTCCTGGAATTTTGCCACATAATTCTTGTTCATCTTGTATGGTATTTTTCGTACAGGTGGTGCTCCTAGTACCAAGGGGATTCTATGCACACACAGGTCTAGCAATATTCCTTTCAAATCTTTATATGTCCATGCAAAAGTATCTTTATACTCAAGAAAAAATTTAAATGCAACAACCTTGAGTGCAGGATGCCAATCATCTCCTACCATAATTACCTTGGAGCTGCCTTCTTCTCCCAAGTTTAGTTTTCTTGGTGTTGGTTCCTTGTACTTTATTGTTTTCTCTCGTTCAAAATTATGTGTCAGTGCGTCATTCAGTTTTGCAACTCCTTCCTTGTACTCCTTGTACTCTAGTGGAAACGTATAGCTTGTCATCTGAGGATTTTCTTCCTCTTTTCCAATGTCTCCAATTTGTATCATGTTACACTCTTGTTGGAACACTTTGTGATCTTCTAACTACCAATGAAAGAGCTCACTTGAGGAGCTATTTTCATCTTCTGAACAATGTTGAAGATCAAGTACTCCATCACTTGGCTCAATGGGACCTTTCTCTTCTTTAGCCCATGTTTCCCCTACATCTGAGTTTGAATTGGAGGAAGTGAATTTTTTACTCACTGCCTAATTTCTTAGGTCTATAATGTATTTCCTTTCTTTTTTCTGTATTGGCAAGGTATGCTTCTACCAATTATGATCAACCTTAGTTGCTATCAACCATCCTTGACCCAATAGTGTGTCGTAGGCTTTTTTCTCTATAGGAATGACTACAAAGTTCAAAAGAAATTGTTGAGTTCCAACAGTTACCTTTTGTGCCATTAAAACTCCCAATGGTTTCATCCCATGTTGGTTTGCTCCTACCAGTTGGAATGTCAACGGCCAAAGGCTAGGTTTGCCTAGACATTTCTATGTGTCTTTTGGCAATACATTTACTCCAAATCCTCCATCAATAGTTGTGTTTGTCAAACTTTTTCCAAGATTTTGCATGTGTACAATGGTTGGTGTCTTTCCCACACTTATTGCTAGTAGCATCAAATTGATGAGTTGCTCATTGTGCAGTGGTGGTTCTATTATTATATTTGCATTTTTGTCTTTGCCACTTCTTTCCTAACTTTGGTTGTATACAGTTACTCTTGGTAGTTGTATGCAATTATTCTCTCTTTTCTTGGGGGCTTCTTCTCTTTCAAGAGGATTTCTACGAACATGGGTACCTCATTGGACTTCATTTGTTAGGACACATCTTTTCACCCCGTAAGCTATGCTCTAAGGGTGGGTGTTAGTGTACGTCTTATTTTTCTATTATAGGTTTTTCTTACACTTTTATTTAAGCTTACATGGTTAACAAAGTGGGTATTAGTGTGAGTGGAGTGATCTTTCAACATCTTCAATGGGAGTTCCATTTTCCTATTTTGGATACTTTTAATATACTCTCCCTATTGGTCATAATGGTCACCTCCTCCCCTTCACTTAGTCTACATATACTCACTCTCCTAGCTTCTATTTTCATTCATGTATTCATGTAGCTTCACGCTTTTGAACTCTCTTAGTGCTATCTTTCCTTTTGGAGCATTTGCATTTCTTCTTTGGATTCTAACTATGTAATGCTATTTTGATCTTTGATCATTTGTATTTGTAGTTTTATAGTTTCTATTTCTCCTGCTAGATTTTGGGTTTCATTTGTTTTACAAATTCTAACACATATATCCACAAGTATAGAGCATAAAACAACTAAAATGAAACATAAGAACAATATGGCTTGGAGAAACCCAAAAATGGGGAAAATTCTAAAAGAGTGAGGGGTCTTTGTAATGTCCCAAATTGGGATATTTGACATTTTGACAATAATAGATGAATTCCTGCACTTTATGATCACCAAGATCCCAGATTGGGCAAGGTAAGACAATACCAAAATATCAAATATGCATTGTTGGTAGTAGGTTGCACCATAGTTGCAAGACTCGCACAAAACCCGGCGAGTAGTGAAAAACTCGCGAGTTTTTCCAGGGGGCGAGTTTTTCAGGCACTTGTACGCCAGAAAACTCGCCCGTACTTTCTGGAAAAACTCGCCGTACTTTTGGCAAGTTTTTCCAGAAAGTACGGCGAGTTTTCTAGAAAAACCCGCGCGACAGTTAGAACGCCCAAGCAGCCGCTAAAAAGCAATTTTAAGTTGTCTTTTTTCATTCACTCTCTTCTCACACTCAGCAAAAACCTCTCCAAGGCATTGTGCACTCATTTGCAGTGATTTTGCATCCAAAAGACAAGATTTGAAGGGCATTTACATCGAATTTAGAAGGCAAATTGGATTTCCAGGTAGGGTTTCTCATTTTTCTTGTTCTTTCTTTTTTAATAAAAAATTCTTCATTCTTGTTGGTTCTATGTTTAAAAATCATTTGATTGTAGTGTGAAAATGATTTAAATGCATTTAGATTCATCAAAACAAGATTTAGATTCATCAAAACAAGATTTTTTAATGATTTTTTCTGATTTTTTAACATATTTTGCTGATTTTTTCATTTTTTTTAAATTTTCTTTAAACCCTAGTTATTTTTTTTTTGTTTTGAATGATTGAATCCTCTTTTTTGTTGAATAACATGCTTACAATCTTAGATTAGCTTAATTTTTTACTAGTTTGAAGTCATTTTCATATTTTTTACATTTTTTCACATTTTTTTGAAACCCTAGTTTTTATTTTTTATTTTTAAATCCAATTTTTTTGTTATGAAAATGTTTAGATTTAGAATCTAGTGATAGATTTTTAGTAATTTAAACTTAAAGTAATCTCTCTTGATTTAATCTAATTTAGTTTGTTTTTAAATTTTCTATCAAAAACTAACAAGTTGTGCTATGACTTTCACTTTGTGTAGGTTAATAATTAATTGATAATGGCTTCTGAACCCACTTCTGCCTCAGGCTCTGCCCCATCCGTGTCTGCGGACTTTGTAGGTAAACGTCCTCCAGGAGCTAGAGATCCTGCTTGGAAGTATGTTTATCTAGGACCCGTACCTGGCACAGTATATTGCATTCCATGTAAAAAAGTATATCGTGGGGGCATCAATCACCTCAAGTACCACCTTGCAGGCATCCCTCAACGTGATGCTAAGGAATGTCCTCATACAACAGAAGAAATAAAAAGACAAATGAATGCCATACTTTCAGCTGAAGAAGAAAAAAAAATGAAAAGAGAGATGGCAAGAGCAGCAATGCAAGCAACCATTGCCTCTTCTCAAGGTGTTCCAGTTGAGTCAGATGATGATTATGATGTTACTCAGGAGATTCAGGAGATAGTGGGCTCTCTTCGTGGCCCACGTGTGCGAAGGTCAAGGCAACCCATTGGCACCTCAACCTCCATCCCTTCATCTTCCTCTAGTAGAGCACCAGGGGCAAGGGCAGCTACAGGACCTACACCGACACGGTTGGATAGTTTTTTTGTGCCTAGAAACACAACTGGTGCACAACCTTCCTTAGAGGCGACTGGATGGAATAGGGAGGTGCATGAGCAAGCAGACATTGCTTGTGCAGATTTTTGGTATTTTAACAATATTGCTTTCAATGTGGCGAGTTCTCCTTACTGGCACAATTTGGTCACCGCATTGACAGTTGCAGGAAAAGGCTACAAGGCGCCTTCTCGCACGGACTTGAGTGGGAGGTTAGTTTATGTTATTTAATTTATGTTTTTTAAGTTTAATTTATGATGAATTTAAGCTATTTTTTTGTTTACAAATTAAAATTGTGTACTTAATTTCACTTTGTACTTGTAGGTTGCTTACTAATGCAACTGAAAGGGCAAGGGCAGCAGTAGAGGAGCAAAAAGAAAAATGGCAAAAATATGGTTGCTCTATTCTTTCTGATGGGTGGACGGATGGAAAAAACCGTACCATCATTAATTTTTTGGTTGCATGCAAAGAAGAGGTGGTGTTTTTAAAATCAGTTGATGCCTCCCACATTGTAAAAAATGCAGAAAATTTGGCTAAGATGTTGGAGGGAGTTTGCATGGAGGTGGGGATTGCAAATGTTGTGCAAATCATAACTGATAATGCAGCAGCATATGTGGCAGCAGGAAGACTTCTCCAAGATAAACACCCCTCAATTTTTTGGACACCATGTGCAGCTCATGTCCTTGACCTTCTTTTGGAGGACATAGGAAAACTAGATTGGGTCACACCAATTGTAGAGGACGCGAGGAGAATCACTAAATATATCTACAATCACCCTTGGGTTCTTCGCTTGATGAGGGAGCACACCCATGGGAAAGAATTGGTGAGGCCAGGTGTCACAAGGTTTGCAACGATCTTCTTAACGTTGCAAAGCATTCTTGGTTCTTTGACGGCTTTAAAACAAATGTTTGTGAGTAAATCATGGGATGACTCAACCTATTCAAAGAAGCCGGATGGAGATAACGTGTCAAGAATTGTGTTTGATGCTGAATTTGCAAAAAAGGCTGCAGAGATTGTGAAGGTAACTTCAATTTCAAAACTTTGAATTTGAATTCAAATTGAATAAATTTTTTGATGTCTTTCATTGTAAATTTGAAACTCTAATCTTTTTGCATTTTTATATTGTAATTTGTAGCTTTCAAAGCCCTTGGTTAGAGTGCTCCACTTGGTGGATGGGGATAAAATCCCAATGGGATATCTTTATGAGGCCATGGATAGGGCCAAGGAGGCTATAAAAAATTATTATAAAGGGGACAGCCTCAAATTTGATCCCATTTGGGAGATTATTGACAGGAGGTGGAACCATCAACTCCACCAACCCCTCCATGCAGCAGGCTACTTCTTGAACCCTCATTTCTTCCATTCAAGCACCTACTCAGATCCTACTGGAGAGGTTATGGAGGGACTCATGAAGTGCATTCAGAGAATGTCACCTGACCTTGATGCAGGAGACCTTGTTGTTAATGAAATCCAAAGTTATAGAGAAAAAAGGGGTGAACTCTTCTCTTTAGAGCTAGCAAAGAGAGCAATACACAATCAACCACCAGGTATAAATTTTGAAATTTACAAGTTACAAATATTGATAATTTGATAAAATATGTTTTCAAATTTCAACTTTTGAGTTTTGACTTTCCTTTCTAAGTTTCTAGGTTCTCTTCTAACTCTTAATTTGTTTTTTGTAGATGTTTGGTGGTCAAATTGGGGTGGAAATACCCCACATCTCCAGCAATTTGCCCTCCGTGTCTTATCGCAGCCTTGTAGCTCTTCCAATTGTGAGCGCAATTGGAGCTTGTTTGAGGCCATCCACACAAAGAAAAGGAACAAACTAGCTCAGAAACGCCTGAATGACCTTGTGTATGTGCAATATAATCTTCGGCTGCGCAAAAAACAAGTTAAGGAGATATCAGATGATCCAATTGATTTGGATGAGATAGATCCATACAATGATTGGATAGGGCAAGATGAGCAACCTCCATTGTTTTCTGACAATGAGATTTATGACTTTGAGCGACAAGCAATGGAGGACGAGGGTGGATTTGCATTCTCATTGGATGACATTGAGGATGATCCTGAGGAGGAGTCATTGGCAGTGCCAGAGCCACCGGTAGTAGCCTCTGCATCCAGGATGGAGGTTGAGGAGCCACAGCAGATGCCTACAACTACAGCCGCTCCCGTAGTGAGAACACTGAGAAATACTAGACATGGGAAGAGGAAGATGTGAATTTGTAAAAGCTGAAATATATTAATGTTGTATTTACTTTCAGTTTTACAAAAACAATTTGCTATTTTCATTTTGTTTCAAACTATTAGTATACTATCAGCGTATTGAGCATTCCACATGGGGATGCGATTTTGTATCTAATTTTCTTTCAAATCAATCAAATATAACTAGACTCAGCTTGTTTCTTCTATGTTCTCATTTTATTGACTCATTGGATTCATCTTATCATTGAATTTTGCAAAAAAAATGTGATTTTAATGAAGTTTAAGCAATTTTTTAAGTTGCCGAGTTTTTTGCCGAGTTTTTTCCGAACTTTTGCCGAGTTTTTTCCGTACCATATTTTCCAGGCTTGGCGAGTTTTTGCATTTGGCGAGTTTTGCAACTATGGGTTGCACAACTATAAAGCATGCAAAAACAAAACTGAAAGATGATATGCTTGGCAGAAATGCCTTCTAGGTTTCACTATCAATAGCAAATGCAAGATGAAAGGTTTTGTGGAGAACCGCATAGAGCTCCACAATCAAAACTGGAATCTCTTAAATGATCAGCAATATAATTCTATCTAGTTGATACAACTACTTCTATAAGAAATAGGGTTAGTATGAAACCCTAGTACCAAACTGAAACTCAAGAAATTAATGCAAACAATTACCTTGAATTTGTGGCCAAGACCGAGTTCTAAAATAATTTTAACAACCACCAAACTATATTGCATTTACTGATAACAAGTTGCCAAACCGCTGACAACAATTATAGTACAATATGAAACCAATAGTAACAATCCACCAATAATGGAAACAACAATTACAGATGACAATCCACAATCCCCATGATGTTTGAATTGATAAACAACGGATTACAATTTAGATGAGAACAATAACTTACCAAAAAACTTCTAGATGTGTACAACTTGAAATAGGAATGGAATAGCTGAGAATATGATGGTAGCATCTAAATAACACTCAGCACCTTCTTATGATGTTGGATAGGTTATGATCATCTTGCAATCCTTCTTAAACATGTTGTATACCTCTATTAACTGTTGCAAATCGTACGATAGAAGGTACAACTTCTAAACTCATAATGAGATAAAGGTACAGCTCTTTATGGCACCCACAAATGTTATGGCTCAAATAGACTTTCATTTGGTGTAAAAACAATTGAAACAGCAATAGTATTCACTGTTATAACAATACCATGATAATGAACATTATCTTGAAACCTTGACCAGGGAAACTTGTAAAATCTTCTACAAATAAAATTTGAAACTAAAACAAACTCATTGACATAAATATTGATTTATGCTTAAACCCTAGGCACATAAATATTAATACATCCTTCACAAAATAGGAAATCTCAACCAAACTAGAAAAACCACAAACACTAAAATAAACCTCTAGAACTGTAGTGCAACAATGTAGCAGTATGAATTACTATAGCGGCAATATGGATCACTGTAGTAGGGGTATGGATCACTATAGCAGCAATACAGATTATTGTAGAAAACTTCACAAAATTGAAAACTTCACTTGAAACCCCAAAATCTACAACAAATCCAAAGTTAACACACCAAACACCAAACCATCAGAAATTGGAAACATTTAGCTCCACTGTGATGCTTGAATGGAATCACCTCTTTAGACAAGAGGATTTTGATCCTCTTCACACCTGGAAATCGAAGGGTTTTTTGTTGGATAAAAGATCAATCTCCAATCCAATTGTTAATCATCAAGGCCCCATTCAAGCTATGATAACAATTGGTGAGATACAAAGGCTTAGATTACTACAATATGGAAATCTGAAAATTGAATGCAAATTTGTAATTAAGTTGCCTTAATAATGGAATTGCCCTATAGATATTCAACCTCTTTATGACACTTAAATCAGCCACTTTAACATGCTTAATATAACCAACTTAGATGAACTTAAAGCAACAATAAAAGGAACATAACATCACCATAAGATAGCAGCAACAAAGAGACACAAATCAGTAACATAGAATGCAAGAAACTCCAAATGATTATCTCACAACACAAGATTTACATGTATAAACCCTTTCGGGAAAAAAATTCACCAAGAAAGGCCAAGCATGTATTATCTTCAGATGCAAGATTACAATACATTCACTTCCATCACTCCTGCTATGTCTTCAATTCGACAACACTTTTGTACAAAGATTTTCCTCACATTTGACACACTCCCTCAAGCACCTGCAAACAAAATCTTTTTCACTTTCTAATTTTTCTTCTGCTTACTACCACCTTAAGAACCTCTTAAATAGTGTTTTCATCTCCTAAATGGGATGTTTAAGTTGGTTTCACATCCCAACAAACCCTCCTTGGAAATTTGCTTAACATAGGCAAATGTAGGTTGTAACTAAATTACTAACCCACTCCATTTTGGGCATCTCTAACCCACTCCATTTTGGGCATCTCGTTTGTTGTTAGTTCTAAGGTGGTTAAAGACATTTAATAACCATCACAAAATTGATTTGAAGTATTGAACAACCTCATGGGAAGTTGGGTGCCCAAAACCACTATAACAATCAAGATGCTTTGCCCTGGTAATAGTAACTAGCTTTTAGTCAATGATTTTTACTGTCTTCTGGTAAATAAAGTTACTGGTCCAATGAAACCTTGATGGTAAAAAATAATTACCACTGTTGGTGAAACCTTCATCCCTTATG
>VDFB02013784.1:0-24163 GCA_007258455.2 Sequoia sempervirens | reverse complement strand
GTCATAATAAACTGGCAAACCATTTGTTCATATCCCATCAATAAATGAGTCTATGTCAGTTGAACTACGTGGTCCCTACATGTATAATGTAGGCAACCCTAATCTTTGATTAGCCCTTGAGGCCCCTAGGATAGGTCTTTAGGTTAGGTTCTTGGTCAAAATCTTGGAAAACACCAGTCGAACTACATGGTCTCTGTGTGGATAATGTAGGCAAGGCTAATCTTTGATTATTAAGCCCACAGAAGACTAGAGATAGTCTTTAGGTTAGGTTCTTGGTCAAAATCTTGAAAACACCAAAACATTGGAAAATTTAAAAATAAAAAATATTTACAAAATCTTAAAAATAGCAAAAACAGCCTCAAAACATCAAAAACATCCAAATATTTGAAAAAACCCAAAATCCATCCACCTCGTCTTGCTTTCACCCACAATAAACATCCACTCATAATAAATCATCGTCATCCTCAACCTTTGGTATGACAATCATAAACAAGTCTAGTAGTTTAAAAGTGAAAACTCAAAAGTCAAAGGTCTCAAGTCTAGGTTAGTAGGTAAACAAGTTGGTCAACTCTTTATGTAATATCCATCATCCAATCAATCCCAAATCAATCATCTGATAACATCATGTCCTAGGATGCATCCTTCCTACAATGGACATCAACATCATGCATCATCGTAGTTTAGTCTTGGCTAGAGGTATGAGGGAACATTAGCTTGTTTGTTTTTGATCTTTGTTTTGTTGACTTATCTTATTGTGGTCATTCCAATGACTCTCGATAATGTCTAATCAAAAGATTTAGAGAGAAAGGAATGGGGCAACAATCATTATCTTTTTATCTATTGTGCTTGTTGGATATTCTTGTAATATAACTTTGGTCATGCGTGTTTTGTTTGGTTGTAGGGAGGGTGTTTTAGGTGTCTTGTTGACCACATAGGAAGGCTTTCCTTTCTATGTTTTGGTCTAAGATGTTTGAAATATCTAAACTGCATTCTAAATAGGGTTTTGTATGCTAGGTGTGAACAAGGGTACTCCTATCTGATTGTCAAGTCAAAGTCCATCACACTAAGTACAATGCTATCTTGGTTCTTTATACCTGATGCATCATGCCTATGTGTGTTATCAAACATAAAGTAAGTAAGCTCTTTTAAAATCCCAATCTCTGATAAGCAATACATCATCAATCTCTCATCATTATTTATAATAAAGTCTTAGCAATCATGGACTTGTTGGATCCTCTTGTCATCATCTCATTTCTTCTTTCTTCTCTCCACGCTAACATGGTATCATGACAGTCAACCAAACATCACCAATGCATCCACAAACTATTAGCATGCTGCATATCATTCATATCATACATAATAAGAAACACCGATCATTTCACATGCATTGTATTTCCATCATTACACCATAATATAGATTGGTTATTCTAGGCATCTTAATCCATCTCATTTGCATCACCATTATCGTATAGATCTATTAGTCTAAGCATCTCATAGCATAACCATCCATATGTCCATCTTGAATCTCTTTGTCGCAAGATCGACCCTCAAATCGAACTTTTCGCTCGATCTCTCGAGGGGACAGTGTACCAATTTACTTCTTTCCATTGGGGCAACAGTGGGGCATCCAAAAACATAAAAATAAAAATTGAATTTTGATTTTGTTTGTATTGTTCTTTGAACCAATGCAGCAGGCACATTGCTTCAAAGAGGGGCAAAATGCAGACACTCGAAATATCCTGATTGATATCATGCACTCGATCCTAATTCACTAACTTCAATTCTTCCTTGATCATTTCTTTACTAATCAATTAATTGAATAAATCTTTATTTAATTAATTCTCCTAAAATTGGATAATACACTTTACTAGATTTATTCATCAAAATTCCTCATTTTAATTAAATAAACCAAATTTATTTAATTAAATCCAAATGTTCTCTCTTTGATTAAATAAATCAACTTTATTTAATTAAATCCTAATGTTTCCTCTTTGATTAAATAAATCAACTTTATTTAATTAAATATTAAAGTTCTCTCTTTGCTTAAATAAATTAACTTTATTTAATCCTAATGTTCTTCATTTAATTAAATAAATCAAATTTATTTAATTAAATTACTAATCTTCGAATATCCTCTCATTTGATTTAAATAAATTCAAGCATTTAAATTAAATGTCACAATCAAACTAAGTTCAATCTAACTTAGTTAATCCCAAATTAATTAACTCCTAACACTAATCCTCCATTCCTCTAGCTTTTGCAAGTTGCACATGTAAATCAATTTATTTGATTTACTAATTCCTCCTATTTTCATTCAAATATGACATATTCATGGAATATTCTACTTATTTGAATTCTCCCTCCCAAAGTACTTTTGTCTTCCAACTTGGCATTAAAGGCTCTTACATGTCCTCTCCTTGAGCCAACTTGGCATTAATTCCTCTTACATCCCCTCTTACACAAGTCACCTCTTCAAATTCAAATTTCACCTACATACATTTAACATGCACATTGTTCAAAATGTGCTTCACTCTCCTTCATTAGCATGTTGACAAGTGGCACAATGCCATTAGTCCCTTCTTTAATCCCACAATCCTCCTATTCTTCATCCTCCATCCTTCTTCATTATAAATAGAGTCCTTCTCTATTGATTTAGGATCCAGATTTTGATGCAAGGTTATTATCCACAAGTTTATGCAAGTTTATTCACATTTTCATCCAAGTCATCATAGAATTCATCATCCATAGCTAGGTTATTGGCATTTTTCATCAAGGATCAATCAATCATCATCAAGCTTATTAAGGAATTGGGAAAGGGCTTCTTTCCACATCAAAGAAGCACCAATTCCTCTATGGGATGCTGGTTTGAACATTTGAATGAGATTTCATTAGCTTTTATTTGATATTTTATGTTGTTTTTTTGTTCTTATGCTTGAATGAATTTCATAGGGAATGTTTGGATTAAACTTGTTTGAGGACTAATATTTGGTTGTTTGTCCATGTTTGAATAGGTCTAGGTTGAAGTGTTCACACTATTATTTCCTTTGCAACCGTTGAGGCCAACTAAGGCAAACTAGGCGAATACTCAAAATGTGCATTCGACAATGTTCCAAAATGGCTTTTCGAGGGTTTTCTTTTGCATTTCATTATTTTTAAAGAATACAACAAAATGACCTTTTTGCAGAAGCCTACAATAAGAAACTTGACTATTGAACTTTTTTGGCTAGACATTAATGAACTAGGAGTCAATATACCTCCTTGCTGGGAACTTATTTACATCTACAATGGCTAAAAAAATTGTCGTGTCTTTTAAACAATTTCTTTCATTAGCTATTGTTTCTTTCATTTCCATATTTGGATGCAAAAAGAGATCAACAAGGGATTCATAGGAGTGCTTACATTGTCCTCGAACCTCCTCGCTGCCATCTCCAATCACAAAAAAAATTGAGCCTTCAATCATCGAGAAGACAAGCTTTTCAAGAGCCTCCTTGAATGATTTTGCAACATTATTTTGTGAAGAGCTAGAATTATTTGAGTTAGTAGGAGGGTCGGGGGTCCCGTACCCCCTCCATAAAGATTAATTAAAACTTTCCAGTAGGGTTTACAAACCAGAGCTGATGCGACTCGACACACATGGGAGCGAGAAACAAAATCAAACAGCCATTGAAGAAGCTACCATGAAACAAGGAGAGCATTCAATGAGGAAAATAAGTATAGAGGGGTGACTACCAAGAGCTAACCTACATGGGGGGGAGGCTTCCCCATGCCTTGGGAACCACGTTCTGACAAAACCCTAAGACTTCCTTGAATGTCGAGCACCCTTCTATGCCTACTTAAATTTCTAGACAATTATATCAAAATTTTATGTTTCATATATTGTGATGAAACTACCAATGATATCAAGGCCGTGGTTATGTAACGCTCTGCCAAGGAACCCTAGAGGACAACACAACTAAGCTACAATAATGGAACAATTTTTTTTTAAATAGAATAATAGTGAACTGCATATCTTAACGTAACAAATAAACTAAACTAAGTCCTCTAAGGTTCCATGACTATGCTACTAACATAACCAATATTCAAGAACCAAAATCAATTCATTAATCATGATTTATCTAACAAGCTGGAGTTCATTTTAAACTATCACATTAAATGACTCAACAACATACATTTTGTAACATGTCATCCGTTAAATAACATGAAATATCATTTATAAATAAGTATCAAGTATAAATACAAATTACATTACATGAGAGTACATCACAACTCGTTACATCATTAGATTATTTACAATAAGGCTTCCCCAAATACAATTGGGAAGAATACATCAATATTACAATGAATGGTACATCTGATATACAAGACCAATACATGTACATAAGAGATTGTCTTCTTGAACTAGAACAAGAACTGGAATTCTCTGCACAAATTTCCACCTCCACGCACATGAACAAGCAACAAGGGAAACTCAATGGAGGGAAAAACACCAACCTCTCGACCATGTGGAACCCTAAGGTCCACCCCCCATACTAGGAGATAACATAAGGTCCCACTACAAACAAACAGTCAAGAAGACAAAAGGCTAACGTAAACAAGGTTGAACATGGTTCCTACACAACATTGCAACAACATGTTTATC
Source organism: Sequoia sempervirens (assembly GCA_007258455.2). Classification (NCBI taxonomy): domain Eukaryota; kingdom Viridiplantae; phylum Streptophyta; class Pinopsida; order Cupressales; family Cupressaceae; genus Sequoia; species Sequoia sempervirens. The sequence goes on along the minus strand of VDFB02013784.1, from coordinate 19,524 downwards.
ACATAAACTCATACATTGCTTCCAAAGGAACACACACAACATAAGGGGAACACATAACTAGGGAATGTTATACTGCAATAGGGGAGAGTGTCATCGCATGGTCCTAGCATGGGTTATCCTAACAGTCTCTCACTAGATGTTGGCCCCATAGGGTGACACATGCGGAACCAACATTCCTTTCGTGAGGACAAGGAAGTTGATCTTGCCAACGAGGCCTTCTCATCCCACCCTTAGCCTAAATGAGCACTACAGGCATGGGTGAGGCATCCAATTATCTTGATTAATGTGAGATCTACCCTTTCCCCCTAATTCATTGTAAGTTATCACTAGATTAAGAAACTCTCAAATGGGTTATCTTGGACACCACTTTGGGTCTGGCCCACTTTGAGAGCCACTCCCCCTACTTAAAACTAGAAGACCCTAACAACAAGCAGAGTAAAAAAACCATCTTGTACACTTACAATATCACATGAAACTCATGCACAAAGCAAGGCATAGGCCATCTCGCTCACATAATTACAAGAATGAATGCATAGTGCAAGGCATGGACCCTCTTGCACACATTTCAAGCACATTACCTACCACATCAAAATGAAACTATCATAAAACCATACATGAAAAATACTCTTTCCTAACCTCTAGAAGACTACCATAACAACTTTGCACAAATGACTCCCATTTTAAACCATAACCAAAAATCACCTTGATTTCACTAATCAAACACCATATTTAATGCAATCAATCAATCAAGCAATGCAACCACAGAAACATTATTTCCACATGTTTCACTAAATGGTCACTTAACGTAATAATTCATTAACATTTATATCAACAATTATTCTAATAGCCAATTCATAGTGAATTTGCACCCCTCAACTATAAAATATTCCCATTAGAGATCAATATTCAATAATTTACGAAAAGATAATCTACCTCATTTATTTTAACACATCCTCCAATTATCTAACTATAAGTAACTCAATTTTATTCCTATTTAATTTTCCTAGTTTATTTATCTAATAAAATCACTTAATTACACAAGCAGAAATATTCTTTTATCCATTAGCAAATTAAATACCCATTTTAACAATAATTTTCTAATTACGATTCTTTACTAAATAGCAATCTTATCTCCTTACTTAACATAAAATCTTCACATAATATCAACACTCCCCATAACTCTAATTTACCTATTTAGGAAATAACTAAATTCCTTTGATTGAATACACTACCTAATAACCACTTGCCAAAAGCTATCAAATTAAAACTATTTTATAAAATAATATTTTAATCTTTTCTAAAACATTTTTCTTTAATCTTTAACCCTAATATAATATATATCTACATATATATATATATGTGTATATATTCATCGAATACCACATAAAGCACTTTCAACAAACCATTTAAAGATTGAGCCTTAAGAAATGAAATCATTTTCCTTGCTCCAAATATTAATCTACCAATTTCTATGACACTAAATTCCTAAGCATTGATAATGAGATTTGACTATAATCAAAGTAAAAACACGAAATCTACGATCAAAAAGTATAGAGCTTGAAAGACAAACTCTATCATATCTTATTTAAACGTTATAAGGCATGTGATCATCTAATTGAGCATTTAATTTTATCATCTAATTGAACAAATTATTTATCAATTGACTTAACAACTTTCAAAGTAATATTTGCTTATCATTAAATGGAAAAGAAGGAGAATTAATAATGAACTTCTTTCCATCTATTCAACTACTTTATTTATGGATGTAATTAAACAAAGAGTTACTATGATATATATCCATAACTTAATTTGAATTTTATAATAGAAAGATAATAATTTAGCTATTATTTAATTCACAAATAAATGTATAGCCCACCTCTCTATAACCATACCCAAATCATTAAATTGTATGCATGTTTAAAATTGATGCTTATTAAAATAGAAATAAAAGAAAACCCTGATATTTTATATCCCTATTGTTGCATTTTGACAGTTCTAAATATGTATCCATAGAATAGTTTTTATTTCCCTATATTATCAATCTCACAAACTTCGCTAGGGATGTACAATGTGACAAGAGATTCCACAGAAAGCAAGCTTGAGAAAAGGAATCAACTTTCTAAGGTGAAACTTAACCATCTTTAGCAATACAAATCTTATAATATTCCAACTTTATATTGGAATATATATACACATTTTTAGTGCTTAAGTATACATTTCTTAGATGCGTCCCCATGCTGCCCATCAATACCCTATTGTCACGAACATGCACACTAGAGATTTGCAAGAAAGCTCTCAAAATCTTTGAATTAATGAAGCAAACAGTCAGTAACCTTTATTGCATTACATATATAGTTGATCAATAGGTACGCAAGGTTGACCTTCATGTCATGCTAGTTATCTTGGGGACACCCTAAATCTTATACTAAGATGCATGTTCTGCCTATGAATCATATATGAGTATAGGCTGAGTATTTCCAGCAACATTGTTTCACGATGAATCCTAAAATGTTACGACTTATGTTCTTCTCAAGACATCTATGCAGAAGCGAGCAAGAGGGCATGATTTACCATTGAAGAAAGGGATAAAAGCAGAATGACTATTAGACAAGATCATTTAATTGATCTTTGAATTCGATTGATCATTACAAACAGATTAAGACTAGCCAATCTTTGGACAGGGTCGTTGTCATGAACTAGTAATAAATTGCAGAAACATATCATGATAGATAAGAAAGATGAGCGTAAAGCATTGATAATCATGAATGACCTCGAAGCGAGCACAAAAAGAAATAGGAAGGAAGGAAAAGGTGGAGTTGAAGGAAGAAGCATCCAATTGAATAAATATAGATATGTTTTAGAATACAATTGATTCAGGTTCAAAACTAGCCATTATTTAAAGGAATCGACCCGAATTAATGGAGAATATAATGATCAACTTGTTATTTTCACAAGCTCGACAAGGCTCTACAGTTAATACGTCACAGGTTATATTGCATAAGAATCCAACTCTAGGTTGATAACAAAGGAAACTTAATTTCATTCTAATTATCCTCGAGACGGTAAAGACATATTTCCAGGTAAATTGACAACTTCAGAAGTCTAAAAATGAAAGTTATGCTACGTATGATTAACCATGCAATGATAGATTTAGGAATTGCAAAACAAATGGTAGGAAAAAATGTTTATGATACTAACTACTAGTTTGATTGTAGAACAGTTGTCTATCAACCGATAGGTAGGCAGTCCACAGATGATTACCTCTCTATACTCAATTTATAGGGCCAAAATCATGGAATGATATCAATCGATTGCACCTAACGCTTGAATGACTAAATTCAACAATCTGTTGAAACATGGGAACTATCTTCAGGCTGTGGGTATTCCTATGGCAAAGATAGACCTCCAGATTCTAGGTTGGTTCCTATATGATGATCAATTAGGTACTTGAATGATTTGCTTTGAGAAAAGGGTAAGAAGGACTAAACTGAATGTATGAACTAAAATTAAAACCTCTGATGCACCTAAATCATAAGTCACCTGCTCATGAGCTCCAAGGCTCGAATAGAGCATATTAAACAATAAAATACATGAAGCAAACTTATCCATCGCTTGTTGTGGGAGGAATACATTAAAATCCATGGCATATATATATATATATATATAAAGCTTCAGGAAATACACTCATGGAGGCCACCATAACACAAAAAGTAGTAAAATTATTACCAGATGGAGGGTCAGAATACAAAATAAGAAAGGCTTACTTCTTCATTTTGTTTTCAGGCACAAAAAATTGGCTGAAATAATGCAAAAATCCGCAGTTATAAGCTGCAACAGAGTCTTCCATGTCAGCCATAGCTTCTTTCAAAGCTTTCTCACCAAGTAATAAAGCCTCAAATTTGAAACCAAAAATGCCCAGGTTGATTCACATATGACAGCCATAACAGAGAATAAAAGCACAGAGAAGCAAAAATATAGAAAAATGTGTCAGAAATATGTGCGTAGCTGAGTCTGTGGAAGCCATGAATTGACAAAAAATGAAGAGGGTTGTGACTTACCACACATTCCTCTATGGAAATCTTTAGCAAACCATCTGAAATAGTAAGATATAGTGAACAATCAAGCTTACAAAGACTCTATTTGGTGGCAGCCAGATGAAATCCTCAACTATGGCGGCACAACAACATAGTATCTCTAGAGGGTGCAAAATGAGGAATGAAGAAAGCATCTAGGGTTCGAGTGTTTTGACTCATGCCCTAACTCGAATGGGAGAATTTTGACTTGTGTTTTTGCATGATTGAAATTATTTCATTTGAAAATTATTCCCCATAGTTTTGATTTATTAAGTCATATAGCCTAATGATGTGAAGGGCCCAAGAAGTTTGAAGTCTAACTTCACAAGTATCTTTTAATTTTAAAACATAGAGTTTACCTTCACTTAGAATTTATTGCATGGAGTTTAAATAAAAATTGCAATGTAATTAAATGTTAAGGTAAGTTCTCACTAATTACCTTAATATTCAACATGTAGTAAATAAAGGCGGATTTAATTGTTATTAAATATTAAGATAATCATTGAACAATCTCTCTTAATATTTAATTAAATTATTGCCTTTTACAAAGGAAAATCCATGCAATTAAGTGAAAGCTGACTGAAGATAAATACAGGTAGTTTTGATTATGAGTTCGAGTTTTTACTTCCAATCAAAGTGAAGATAATTCTTCAGTTGTCATATTTTCATGCCACCTTTAGAGGGGTTTTCTAGAGGTTTTGTGATAGATTGCATGGAATTATGACTTGACATGAGTTGTACACGGATCAAAGGCAGTCTGGCTACTTGTTCTTGTAGTTATCATCAGTTATGTGACCTTCTTTCATGCATTTTCATGTTTGCTCGTGGGAGAGTTTTACGAGGTGTCTTTCACATGCTTGACTCCTTGTTACTGATTTCCAGCTCACTGAGTGTTCTATGGATCAATTATGAGTTTACAAACATTGAACCGAGTTCACTCATTTTGCATGAGTTTGAGCCTTCTTTGAAGATATTTATTTCTACTCGGATTTTTCGTTGGAGTTATCATCACATTGAGTTTGACTTCCAGTTTCATCTTCATGCCTTTGAGAGGCTTATTGTATAAAGTGATATGACTTAGTCATTTTTCACTAGTTCTTATTTTTCATCTCCTCTGGCATACCTTTTTGTAGAGAGAAAGATTTGTAACTCAACTTTTTACATTAATACAGTTTTACAGTCTTTACAGGTTATCTTGGAGTATCATTTGCAGAGTGTTCCTTCTTTTGTCATTGCAAGTTAAATATTATCCTTCTTAGATTCAGGTGTCTTGTTTTGTGAATGTTTTGGGATACAATTTAATGTGTTTGATATCAAACCTTTAAATTTCTGTCAACATTCATGAATGCATGTACACGAAGAAACAATCTTAGTTGCAGGTCATAAATTGTGTCTCAAGTATATCCATATCTTTAAGTTGTGAAAATAAATTCTTCCTTCATAAAGAATGAATTATCAGGCCTATCTATGAATCATTAATGCAGTTAAATTGTTCAATCTGAGTTGTGAAAGTAAGCTTCATGATGAATCATTGTGAGTTAATCTATTTTCTTAAATCAAATAGGTGCATCACCACAGTTCAGTTTTTCCAGTTTTGCATTAGATTAAGTTTTTCCCTTTTCCATCAAAGTTTCAAGTACCTAATTGATTATCATATAGGAACCAACCTAGAATCTGGAGGTCTATCTTCGCCATAGGAATACCCACAGCCTGAAGATAGTTCCCATGTTTCAACAGATTGTTGAATTTAACCATTCAAGCATTCAGTGCAATCTGTTTGACAACAAGTTCAATTGAAAGAAGATTCTCATAATAAATTTTCTAGAGTCGATTATCTTTGATATATTGTGGTAATAGTTGGGGTTTAACCCAGAAACATTATCTTCTATTGATCCCAAGTCTCAAAAATAACAATCAAGTAAAATAATGCATCAATTTCCTAGCACTAGAGCTCAGTATATTTACCTATACTATCAACAACTAAGAAAAGATTGTTACAACATTTCTCTTCATCTAGCTTAATTCATATGGAAACCTGTTAGAACCCATCAAAGGGACAACATAGAGAACATTAAACAATCAAAATTGACATAGTATATTTGTAAACGAATATGTTTCCTTTTCCATACACTATACGAATCACACATATATAGTGCATAAATAAACATCATACTTTCTCTTATTATGGTTAACCTTATTATTCGACATTTGTACAAAGAACCCTTGATCCAGTTGTGCTCAATGTTGGCTGAAGTTGATCAATAGGAGTATTGAAACCCTCAAATCAATTTTTTGAAAATCCCAATTCAAAATCAAGCGTATTTTAATTTTTACAGACAAATTATATTTTTTCAACCCCCAAATCAGAACGAATGAATTTCCCCCTAAAGATAATTATTTACAAAAGAAGTTGTTTTATTTTTGAAAATAAAAATCTAATAAAACTAAAAAATCTTCAATAGACAACCATTTTCCTTTTTCAACAATCAGTTAAAAATTGTGCATGTGTTCCACAAAATCTTTTTCTATCTTTTTAATTATTTTAACTGTTTGTTAATAACAACCTTCCATTCTAATATTTATTTTATTTTAGCATTTCATTTCACATTTAAATTTGTTATAAACTTTAATTTTTAATAAATATATTTATGTTTAATTATCCAAGTGCCTATTTAATTTAATAATTTATTTAATACGTTAATTAATCAAAACAACATTTATTAAACAAATTTAAATTAAACTACCAAATATCAATAACAATTACCTAAACATAAACAGGGTCAAAAATAAGACCAACTGACCGCAAGCATCAGATAATATTGATGAGGTAATAGACTGGATACTCATCCTCTTCGAGGATGATGGTTAGGGTGGGGGACCATATGTTATCTCCAAAAAACTGTTCCATTGGGTTTAAGGAACACTCATACCTGCCATTTTAGGTGGAGTCGATGCCTAGTACCTACAACCTACAACACACAAAACGGTCGAGCATATATGTAATCATACAATCAGGCACATCGTGAAAGGAATTCACAGTGTAGCAGGGTACTCACAAGTGAGTAATGCAACACTATCCCCTTCACCCACACACATCAAACAAATAACCACATCAACTCATAAACCATCAGCTACATAACAATCAGAATGATGATCACATAATGGTCATGATAAAATAATCACATACTAATCATAACAATGCATCTAACATCATGTATTGTATCATAAAACAGATCATTTGCTTAACATCATTAGCACATACCTTTAATTATCCCTATTATTTTTCCTTCACCTCCGAGTTCCAAGGTCAACTACCTGCACATCCACGGTGAGAATGGAGGGGCACTACAGGTTACAAAATCATCACAATGGTCATGTAGTCATTATGGTGGTCACTTAAGGGCAATGGAAATTTCAAAAGTGTTTTTGAGAATCACATAACCATCGTGGTGATTTCCAACCTATTGCAATAGTTTCAAATTAACCCCTCTATGAAAATAATGATTTCACCACAATACATGAAAATATGAATTTTGAATTTTTGAGCTCCTTGTCTCTTTTTGCTTTGTCTGTTAAACTTTTAAATTTTATTTATGTATGTATATTTTTTATTTATGTATGCATATATTTTATTTATGTATGATATATATTTTATTTGTGTATATATATATATATATTATTTATGTACATATATTTTATTATGTATGTATATATATTAGATTGCAGGAATTGGACAACCCCCTATAAATTGTAGTGCGCTTGGTAAAAAAATTTCACGTGACCGGTGATGTTGGCGTGACACCCTCTAGTACCAAGGGGACAGGGGTAGACTAGACCTCGTGATGTATGTATATATATTTTATTTATGTATGTATATATAATATATTTATATATTTTTATTTATGTATATATATATATATTATTTAAGTATGTATGTATATATATATATATATAATTTATGTATTTATAGATATCTTTTATGTATGTATATATATTTACGTCGAGAGGCGTAACTACAATGGCAGCACGAAGCGGAATGTGAGTGCGTTAACAAAAATAAATTAAAATAGAGTAAGTTGTCGACACATTAAAATTAAGATATATTAAGATGTCGACATATATTAAATTAATAATGAAAAAACACATGAATCGGTGCCAACCACATGGAGAGCGAAAGAAAAAGAAAAGAATAATTTCAAATTGAGAAAAAATCTAAGAAGAAGGTGCAACAATAATTTTAGGAAGAAATTAAGTGATAATGAGACAAAAAAATACAAGTTTGTATATTTTAATACTTTTAAAATAATTCTTATCAATATTTTTATTATTAAAAATAAATCTAAAATGTAATTAATAAATAAAATTTTACTTTGAAAATAATATTTTTTAAAAATTATTTTTAATGGGAAAAAAGTAAATTTTAATATGCAATTTATAAATAAAATTTTACTTCTATTTTATTATGAAAATATTATTTGTTAGAAAATGATTGCATATATTTTGTTTTTGAATAGGTTTTTAAAGACACATTTTTTAATTAAGAGGATTAAATTATAAATTATATATTATAAACAAATCAGATTTATCAATTAATTTCTATTCATTTTGTCATATATTTTTTTTAATAAAATTAGTGTATAATAAAATTGCATAGTGCTTCCACCCGATATCTATTGGCATCTTTTAGATAGATGTATTTAAGATATCTATACTAGTCTATTTTTATATATGTATATATTTAATTTATATATATATATTTTAGTTATATATGTATGTATTTAATTTACGTATGTATATATATATTTTAGTTATGTATGCATATTTTGTTTATGTATATTTATTATATTTTATTTATGGATGCACATTTCGTTTATGTATATGTATTATATTTTATTAATGTATGTATATATATTTTATTTATTTATGTATATATTTTATTTATATATGCATATTTTATTTATGTACATGTATTTTATCTATATATATGTGGAATATATATATATATAGAATATACCAACCAAAACACATAAGTCTAAATAGTAGGCTTTAAATACAAATAAGAATGGATCATGGTGATGCAATGTCAGGTATAGTATAGTAACCTAGCTTTATTGTTACGCATAAACCATGCATGGAAATGAGAATGCTAAGTAGATTATTAAACGTGTAAACCATATGTTGATCTGGGCTTTTAAACTACAACCAAATAAATAGGGGCTCGTGATGTTTTGTGTGGCACCAATATAGGAATAGTGCAAACCTATTAGAATTCTATTCCGCAAGATATATTCCAACGTATAATGCAAATTAGAAAGAGAGATATAGTTAAGAGTGAAGCTAGCTAAAAAGAGTTGACCTGTAGAAACATTAACCTTGTATTTTTGAGTATTATTCTTATTGTCCATTAAGAAGAGTGACTCGTTCCTTGAGGTGTAAGCTAGTTGTGGACGTGTTTACTAATCTTGATGATTTTAGTTGTCACCACTCTTTTGCTCGACTGAGTTGATAGGAAGGTGGCAATCTCATGAGCTTATTTGTAGCCATGGAGTGCTCAAGTTTATGTATAAATAATAGAGCATTCTTCAACTTATGATTCTCGCATAAAGCATTCTTATTTTCTAATTTTCTGTGAGTAATATTGCTACATTTCTAAGTTTAGTGCTATGAGGATTTGAGAGAGAATTAGTGAGTTAAAATATCTACATAGTGAGAGATTGCTAAGAGAAAAGATAGAGGATAGTGAATGTTGTTTACTAAAGGAGTTGCAAACTGTTTGTGAGAAGGTTGAGCTAGGAATCCAGGATTATCAAGTGGAGCTTGCTTATTACAAACATACTAGTTTATATTCTTTATATATTTTATGTTGGAAAAGATTGCATGATTTTATATGCTTCTTGGCCAATAGAACCAGGGAAAACGCAAACATGTCTTCCTACTTTCTGGCATTACTTTTGGACTTGAATATCCCCAAGGTTCATTGTTTGTTGTTGCTACGCCTTGTCTTCAAGGCTGCTATCCTGGTTGATGACTTGGATGTGGTGACTGTGGCGGAGTCGAGAGTCAGAATCCATTGGGCTAATGATATAGAGAAGATGTTTCGACTCGGTGTTGTTGTGGAACGTCAACCCTTCCTATTGAACATGGGTGGTGGCTTAGCTCAACATAGGAGGTTGGCAACGGTCGGGTATAATTTTTTTTGTCACAGATTGGGGCTAAACGAGGTGGAGGGAATCCAATTGTGCAAAGACTTTGTTGCACTTTTGGAGGAGGGCAGGTTCTATGAAGAGGAGGATTGACTGTTCCTGGCTAGGTTATGGAACAGTTGGTATTTTAGTTTTTTGGGGTGGTCATTGTATTTTGGTGATAATTTTTTGTAAAGTGGGATGAATTGTACTACTCTCCATTCATTCCTAGATTTTGGGAAACCATCTTCATGTCCTAATTTTGAATTATCAATATAATATATGCAACCTCGGTTGCGTTTTATGGATCAAAAGAAAAAGGATGGGAAAATAGAGAAATTTGAAGGTTGAAGACAATATGTATGTGTGATGACTTGATGGAGGAAAAATTAGAGAAGTGTGTAATCCGAAGTGTTGAGATGTGAAGTGCGAAAATGAAAAATGCAATGTGAGCTTTAATGCCCAAGGCTACTAGAAGTAGTGAGCAAAAGGTGTCTACGTTATAAAAAGAGAGTACGAATGTTCTAGTGAAGTAGTGGTGGAACTTTTTTGTTTCTCTAAGATGGATTTCTCATTGTAACAATCTTCCTTCTTTTTCTTTCTAATCTGACAGTGAGCCCTTCTTTTCTCTTTGGGCAGTGAGCTCACCGACAGTGAGCCTATTATATTCGATGTTGCAATTGCTTTATATTGTGAGCTAATCCTCACCGTGGTTTTTCCCTTATTGGGTTTTTTATGTAAATTTGGTGTTCTCATGTGTTTAGATGTGTTTGTGTTTTTGTTTCTCATGTTTACATTCTGCTAGTGCATGATAAGGGTTTAATGGTTGTTAAGTGTTTATGGACTAATGCAAATTTGAATGTTAATGATGAGGTCAATGTATAGGTGATGAGTTACAATGTCATGAACCAAATCAACAATGCAAACTTCTTCCAGAATTATAAGAAAAACTTTAAACTTTTAGAAGTGGTGCATTTGATATGTGAATTGATGTACATTTAATGTTATTTCCTTAAGTGTCATTAAATAAAAAAATCAAGCCAATTTTTTTCAGAATTTGTTAAATGAATAGATTTCAATTACCAAGATCATGAGCAACTTATATGCTTCAAGATGTGCAAACATAACTGTGAACAATAAGAAAAAGGAAAACAAAGGAAAAATGATCAAGAAAAGCTACCATGTTAGAGAAGATAATTGCAATCCAGGAAATGGATGGTATAAACCTTAAAGTTATGTGTGACTAATTTACTCACACACACACACACACACACACACACACATATATATATTATATATTATGTATATATATATATATATATATATTATTTATGTATATATATATATATATTTGATGGGTAAGATACGATTTATATTAGTTTTCAAAAAAGAGTTTACAAGATTCGAGCCCCTGATTGTGGGTAGTATAGAACAAGTCCCTACACTACAACACTAGCCGCGACCTGCAAATTACGAAAATAGCCGCCATACAGACCATACTGGCCGAAATCACCAACCCCCCAAACATCTATATATTGACATTAAACTAAACTAAAACACTATGCCATAGAAAGGCCCCAACCATACATATACCAAAAACCACTACCCCATTACTAGACATTCTTCTACCAGCGAATTCACGAAATTCATGCTTCTATGTTGAGCCCGACACAATAACCAAATGGTAATTTTTCTTCAAAATTTTTGTGCCTGCACTAGCCATCCTTCGATGTTCCACCAAAGCTATACTGCTTAAATCCAAAAGGAAAGGGTAGAATTTCCTCATAGCATCCGGGTTCCCCAACAACCTGAGATCATGAGGCAAAGGGATACCTTTCCCCAAAGAAGTGACTACTAGAGTTTTATCCAAGCCCACCAACAAATCCAACCTAAAGAGATACTTCATAATCACCCTTGAATCCGCCTTCGAAACCCCAACATCTAGAAGACCACCCAAAACATGAGAGGAAATGTAAGAATTCAACCGATAGCCTTTTTCCTCCGCCATGAAACCCTTACCAGCCACACATTTCACTGCTACAAAAGTTAAATAATCTGGATGACGAATTACTCGACTGAGATGAAGCGAGGTAATTGGGCCAAGAAAGGCCGCGTGCCACTTTGAACTCCTCAACTGAATAGGTGTTACCATTTCTCCCATCTCCAATTTTGATGCCGAGACCAGGAGAATGAAGCGTCCCATAACACCCACACCTTGTCTCGAGAGCCAGAGGAGACGACAATAAACCAACGCTTAGTGACCTTGGAAAGCCATCTCGTAACCATAAATGATGACCCAGGTGGCGAGCTATAGTAATAAAGGAAGTCAACAACAAGACTTGATAAGATTGCTCACATGAATAAATAAAATGATGACATCAACCTCCCAAGGATACCTCCAGAAACGCCGACGAAGATCACATTCCAACACTGCCCCATTCCAGATCACTCGCCAATGTGTCTGCCACATCCACAATTCACTTGTGGAGTGGCACCCGCCTAGCCTCCCACATCGGATAGCCAAGTCTAATCGGTGTCGCTGTTGATTTCCTTTAAAGATATCCCATCCACCCCAAGATTTGAAAGGATGTCAACTTCTTGATTTCCTTCCCTTAGAACGTGAGTGATTTCATAGTTTTCAAAATTTCTCAACAAGGCTAATGTAGCTTTGAGGAGGGCACCAAGTTTCAAGTTTTGGAATCTACCTGAGCATATAAGGCATTAATAACCAGTAACGAGTCTCCCTCGATGATGACATTCCTCAAATTCAGTTCCATGCAAAGTTTAATCCCATGAAAGACCGCTTGAAGTTCTGCCCAATTATTTGTGCCATGCATGAGAGGCAATGCCAACAAACCCACTATAACACCATTCCAATATTTGATAATACACCCAACCCCTGATTGCCCAGGATTGCCTCTCGCTACCCCGTCAAAATTTAATTTATACCAACCACGATCCGGGGGATGGCATTTGACATTCTTACGCTCATCCTTGACCACGTTGCCACCCGATCCAAATTGGTGAGAAACTTTCAAACCATCATACAATTTCATTATCTTAGCATCCCAACATGAGAATGTAGTTTTTGGCCTGTAAGCTTGCTCAACCCTTGAATTTATCACCTCAACCACACAAGCCTCATTTTTTTTCAAAAAGGATGGGAGAGACAATGCGTTGTCCCTGAAGATTTTGTGATTCCTTTCTTTTCACACTTCCCATAATAAGAAGTGATGGGCATGACTGCTAGAGTCCTGCAAAAACTAAGTTGCTACCCAGCTTCATGGCCATCCATTGAACCAACTCAACAAGTTGCTAGGAGAAGCAATGGAAAGACTTAGCTTCACACATAACCAATTCTAGCAATTGGCCATGAACGAGCAATTAAGGAAGAGGTGATCACTCGCCTCTTTTGCCGATTTGCAAAACACGCACATTGAAGGCCCGCAAAAGCCAAACTTCTTCAGCTTCTTTGCAGTCAACACTCTTCCCTATATTGCATCCCAAGCAAATATTCTAGCCTTGGGGTGAAAAAATTTGTTCCAACACATATCACTAGGGATCGTAGTCACCAGGTCCTGTTGATTAGATAGGATGTTGTAACCATCCTTGGCATAATAAGAGCCCGAGGCAAAACACACCAATGCAAAACATCCTGCCCACCTATCAAGCAGAGAGAACGCTGCTTAAGAATGTCTTCAAAAGTTTTGACTTTGTTGTCGCATAAACCCAACTAGCTGGGGCACCGCTAATGCCATGACAATGACCCATTTGACTCATCAATGATCAAGTAATCTTTAACCTGGCTTCCCCAAGCTCACTTTGTAGTTTCCTTGACGTTCCTCAAAGCTTCAATGTCCATCAACTTGTTGAGCCACCCCGGAAGTCTTCCTAGAACAACGCTTGGCTACCATCTCTAATATCCCAAGAAAGGAAGTTTGTGATCAACTCCCGACAACTACAAATAAAGTTCCAAACGCGTGAACCTTTGGGCAAAGAGTGGGTCATGAAAAAACTCGTCGATCCATCTTCCAAATACTTTGCTTTTAGAATTTTTACCCACTTCAAGCCTTGCCACACATACATTAACTAGACCAATTTTGCCCCCAAAGCTTTATTCTGAAGAGCCAAGTTTTTTACCTTAGCCCCAGCATCTTCGTGCGACCTACAAATCCTTTCCCACTTGATTAAAGATAACTTCTGGTTTGAACTGCCCTACTAGAAAAACTGCCTCATCTTTTGGTAGATGCTTTCACAAGTTCCCCCAAGGAGAGGAAGTCAAGAAAGCATATAGATTGGAAGAGTCGCCACAATTGAATTAATGAGAGTGAGCCTTCCAGCCCAAGAAAGCCACCGCCCTTTCCAAGAAGACAACCTGTGCTCTAACTTTGACACCAAAAGATCCCACAATTTTCCAGACTGTAATCCTGATGCAAGTGGCAAACCAAGATACTTATAGGGAAGCTTCCCTTTTTTGAACTAAAGGGCTTGCAAGATTTGTTTTTCTAAAGATGGATTAGTAAAGAAGAAAAAAACTTCGGATTTTTTTAGGCTTACCTCCCAACCAGATGCTAGAGAGTACCCTAATAGAATCCTCTTAAAAGTCCTCACTTCTGCCACCCCAACATGTCCAAGGAGCAAGTTATCATCCACAAATTGTTGATGAGTCACTATTGATATACCACTTGCAATTTGCACCCCTCTCAGCTCCCCTACATTCGCCACCCGAGAGAGAGCCTGACCCAATGCCTTAGTAATGAGGATGAATAAGAAGGGTGACAAAGGATCACCTTGCCCGAGTCTTTGAGAAGCACCAAAGAAACCATTAGGTGTGCCATTCACTAGGACCAGAAACCTTGGGCAAGCAATCCAGCTAAAAATCTAGTCCACCCAGGAGGAGGAGAAACCAAAAGCTTCCATAATTTTGAATAAGAAACATCAATTTACTTTGTCGTAGGCTTTCTTTATATCCAACTTCAGCAACATAGAAGGGTGACAAGTATTGAGAATCGAGTGAATGGCTTCTTGTGCAATAATTACTCCATCAAAAATTGAGCGCCCAAGAACAAAACCAATTTGTTCCTCTGAAATCAAACCAGGGAGGATCGATTTAAGTTGGTTGGCTATCGATTTAGTAAGAATTTTATAGATTGTGTTACACAGAGAAATGGGGCGAAAGTCTTCCAATCTATCCGACTTCTCCTTATTTGGGATGAGAGCGATGAATGTATTATTGAAATCTTTGAGAACCCGATCAGATGCCCTAGAGTCTTCAATGGATGCCACAACATCTAGGCCAACAATCTCCCAACAATGCTAAAAGAAGGGGGAAGGAAATCCGTCAGGACCAGGAGACTTATCCAGATGTAGCTGAAAGAGAGAAAATTTAATCTCATCCTTTGAAAAGCTCTTGTTCAGAAGCCTATTCTACTCTGCCATGACCAATTTTGGAATGCTTCTCAAAAGACCTTGCTGAGCTAAATAACTTGAACCATCCCAATCATTCAAGAGATTTTGGAAAAAGGCAACAACAACCTCTGCAATTTCCTCTGGTTGATCCAAAGACCTTCCATCAGACAATTTTATTTTGGAAATTCTATTGACTTCATGCCTTATTTTAGTGGAGTTATGAAAAAACTTTGTGTTCTTATCCCCTTCACCAAGCCAGAGCTCTTGTGACATTTGACACCAGAAAACTTCTTTTTTTGCTAGGATATCATTCCAACTTTTCAGGAGATCCTTCTCTTGAAGATACCTTGAGTTATCCATGCCCCATCGAATCACCTCTTTATTCGAGACTTCAAGTTCACCTTCAATGCGCTTCTTCTCCTCGAAGATGTTCTTGAAACTTAACTTATTCCACTCCTTTAGTCTCATCCTCACATGTTTTAGCTTTGTTGCCAGGACAAACATTTTTGACCCCACTGCCTCAACCTCCCCCCACCAGTGAGTAATAAGGGACAGGAAGTTTGGGTCTTTCAGCCACATGCACTCAAATTTAAAGGGACATATGATTGGACGAAACTCACCCATGACATCCAGAAGCACAGGAAAATGGTTCAACCTGGAACATGGTAGAATGTTGCACTCCAATGTGAAGGGGAAGGCATCCAAGTTGCCCTTGAAGAGAAATCTATCCAATTTCTCGACAAGTGAACAAAAACTGAGTCGTTTGTTATTCCAAGTGTACCTACCATTAGCCATTGGGATCTCAACTAGCTAATTTTGTCCCACAAAAGCTTTGAAGTCAATCTAGGATTGGAGTATTTGGACCACACCACCCCGCTTGTCCTCCAAGTGTAGAATGGCATTAAAATCTCCCCCAATTATACATGAAACAACACTCACTTCTAAGCATAGGTTCTCAATTTCAGCCCAAACTTGATGCTTCTCCACACATGATGTGGGGCCATACACATTTACCAAAATAAAGTGCAGATTTGAAGAAAAGCATCTGACAAAGCATCCCAACCATCTATTCCCCGCCACCACCCTATCCAAGGAAACCATATTAGGACACCAAAGAGTAAGTAGACCACCTGCCGCACCCACTGCCTCCACCACCTGGAACTTCAAAGAACCCATTTTCTTACCAAAAGCATCCACCCCCTCATAATCAAGCTTTGTTTCCTGAAGCATACAAATCTCTGCTTGTGAAGCAATAATTTGTTGTTTCACCAGGTGTCGTTTCTAGGTAAAGATTTTCATTTTTCTTCAGAAAGGGTTTCTCCCTTCCCTACTTTTATGATCTCCATGATCTTCTTTTGTCCAATAGCCTCTCCATCAATCTTCAAATTTTCCACATTGGCTGTTCTCCCCCTCTTTTTATGCTCTCCACATTCAGGAGAAGTCTTTTCCACCTCTTTTTGAAGAATCCCCAAACCATCTTGACTTGGCAAAGAAACATCACCTTTTGCCACCTCTGGGGCGAAGACAACATCACCCTCAACGACCGTGCCTAACCATTCATCCTCCAGATCTGGGATAGCTTTGAAAGGATAGTTCAAAGCATCCTTGGCTTCTTGGGCTAGTTCCACCAACTCTTTGTTGATCTCAGTCAAGGAGTTAAGGTTCTCCTTCCTAAAGTTATTGTCTATGATGTCCAACACATCACACACTTTGTTGTTGAGAGCATGGTTAATGTCCATGATTAGCTCCCATGGCACCTCAGGCAACACATTCTCAATAGTTCCAAAACCACCAAGAGCCAACCATGTCCCCAAAACCACTAGGAGCAAGGTCTTCAGGCATTGTATCCCAAGTTGACTCATTGTCACGATCAGATGGAACTCCCTAGGATCGCCAACCTAAAGTGCCAATCCAACTTCCCCTTAGTCTAGGTTCAAAGGAAAGAGGTTGCGACAAGACACCCCAATCCTTGTGAATCACCACTTCCTTCCATCTAGGGCTATTGGGAGAATTTTCTACGCAAATGTGCACATATGTACTAATTCCATCCTCTTCTGTCCATTCATCCATGCAAATGTATTTGCCAAGATAGTTGCCTATCTCCTCCAAAATATTAGCTTGCCAAAACTCAAAAGGAAGGTTCAGGAGTTTATACCAATCTTGGATATAAGATATTTGATGCTGATTCAAATCAAAACCTACTTCCCATTTTCTCATGTAAAAGCCTTAACCATCCATTAACCAAATTCCTTCCAAGATTTCTGTGCGAACAGAGGAGGAAGGACAAATAACCAAGAAGAATCTATTTGCCAAATATTTAAAACTCATTTCCATACCCCAACGCCCATGCCACTAGCGTATCAGGGCATCCCAATTCAAATTTGACCCAAACCATTTTATGATAAGTCTTAGACTCTTCAACCTTTTGATTAAAGGGGCCAAAAACTTGGATCCCAGTACCAAAGTTCGCTAATCCACACGCCCAAACACATCAAAAACACCAGGAGTGAACTTAGGGCTAGACTTCCTACCACGACCGTTGCTCCTTTGGGTGCCAAATTTTGAATTATTTTCCTACCATTGACCTTTGGGAGGATCTCGCTATAAATTCTTGTGGTGATTGTAGTTATAACCCAATCGCTGTCGCCTTGACCAACCCTTACTCGAGCGCAAGTGCGAGTTGAAATCCCTAGAACACTCACACTAGGTCTTCGATCGGGCGTGCTCCTATACATCCCTTTCTGAAAATTCCTGCATCGCCTCAGCACCCCAAGAAACTTCTTTGCCTTTGAACTTATCAACCGACACATTCCTATCAAGAAGAGCTATGTTGTCCTGCTTCGTTGAAGTCTTCTGTGCCTGAGCCTCACCATTCTGCACACCTTTGCGCTTCTCGCTCTGCTCTGCCATTGTCACTAAAAAGTTGAACCAGTAACATTTATTTATATATTTTTATTTATGTATATATATTTTATTTATTTATGTATATATAATTTATTTATGTATACATATTTTATTTATGTCTATATATATATATTTTGTTACTCAGGGTATCCTTGCGACCTCCCATCCATCGACACTTAGAGGCGAGTAGGAAGGCGAGACTAGTCCCTTGGGGGGCATATGGAGCCAACAATCGCTACCACCGTTTAAACCCGAGAGGAGTCAAACTTGAGACCGTGAGGAGCCATCTGCGCTACTCATGCCGGCCTATGTTTGTACATATATTATTTATGTCTATATATATATTATTTATGTCTGCATATATATTTTATTTATGTATATATATTTTATTTATTTATGTATATATATTATGTATTTATAGATATTTTTTATGTATGTATATATATTCTATTTATATATATATATATGTATATATTATTTATGTATATATATTTTATTTATATATGTATACATTTTATTTATGTATGTATATATATTTTGTTTATGTATATGTATTATATTTTATTTATGTATGTATATATATTTTAGTTATTTATGCATATTTTGTTAATGTATATGTACAAACTCGTAGTACAAACTAGGGAGATTCCCATTTTATATTATGTTGCAATGAGTCTACAACATTCCTATCCTATCCCATCCTCTACAAAATTACCCCTAACAGGGTACATATTTCTTTCTTTTAAAATACATATGCAAAATTTCAAAAATTGAATTATGACCATCACTGCTTCACACGTATCCTCATCATCACCATTTTCCAAAGCACCATCTGCCACCATTCCTATAATGATCTTTGTTCTTGGGTTCTCTCATCGAATCCAACATGAAGTTTATGCCTGCCATCGCTTGTCCCCACCTTAAATTCGTGCTCATGTTGGACCCCATACGAGGAA
>VDFB02013783.1:0-18235 GCA_007258455.2 Sequoia sempervirens | reverse complement strand
TTCATACCTTAGTTGGAATTCCTCTACAACTATATGCTTCGCAAGACACTCCTCATGTTCTCTCCTTTGAATCTCCATCTCCTGCTCTTGAATGTATGCCTGAAAGGCTAACTCCTCCTGATGCATGTCAGCCTCATGTTGCTACATTTGATACTCTTGTTCTTTATTGATCTTATCCAACTACCTACAGAAATCTAGAAATATAATGTCAATATTGCTAACCCCCATATCATTAGCATTTTGGGGCTGCAAATGAGAACATGACTATTGTTTTGGAACAAAGTATCCTTTTTGAGGTTGGTTTTGGGCATATACTGGCTTATATTAAGATTGAGCAGGAGTGGGAGGGTGTGAAACATAATGAGGGTGCTGGTAACTTGCTGTCACAAGGTTATTTGAAATAAAACCAACAAGTTTTTTTGTGTGGTATGGTTGGTAAGAGGTCATACATGCATGATTTTCATGGAATGATGGGTAATTGGCATTTTCATGATATGTTGGGTGATATGACATGTTTCCATGAAATATGGACATGATTATTCATTCAGAAGTTGGAGAATGAGCAAAAAAATGATTTACTTAAATCTAACCAACACTTGATCATACTAAAACCAATAAAACTTCTCAGAGTCGCCAGGTATACAAAGAAAATGCCTCCAAAAGGCTGAAACTACTATTGCACACACCAAAAAATAGTAACAAAATACATAGAAATGAACTGAGAAGCAGTTCACCTGTCCCGTCGGGCATGCCAAAACTGTTAGGGATCCAAATCTGCACCCTAATGCCAAGTTGTGGATGAACTTAGCATGCTTGGATTTAACATGGGACTGTTTTCAGGTTGTGGGTGTCCTATTTGAAAGCAAACCTCCAAATTAAGGGCTGGATTCCCCTTTTGATGCCACCTAATTACTAATTTCTGAGGTAAAGGGTAAGAATTGCATGAAAAATGAACCTAATAATGAAAATATCTAAGGTGATACATCAAAAACAACTAGGATCTAATAACAACCTATCACATTCAAATCAATATCATACAACTTGGTTTACACAACTCATTCTCTAATGCAGTTTACATAAGTAATTTATAAGGAGGTCTCTAAACAAGGCTTTTAGAAGGAAAAAAGAGGTTTCACAACTCACAACACTATTAAATAACACAACTTATAAACTGTTAACATACATTCTTTGCTAAATAGATGCCTAAACACGAGACAAGTTTGCAAGGAAAGATAATTTTTCACAAGACAAACTGATCAATCATTAACAACATACCATTAAACATGAAATGAGAAGGTAAAATGCTCTATTTTATTAATTCAAAGTGATTACTGTATCACAAGTCCATTTGAGTTACAATACTACTCCATGAAAAATAACTCCAAAAACAAAGCTATCCTTCTGCTGGAAAGAAAGAACTAACTCCAAAAAATGCAAAAACAAGCTACTTAAACAAAAATCCCACCAAAACCCCTCACACATGTCCATCTAGAAGGTTCTGGTCGGATGCAACAATGAGGCCAAAAAGGAACCTTCTAAAGTCACTCCAAAAAGCCTCAAAAATGGTGAAAAGTCAAGTTCAGACTCAAGTCATGCTAAAAGTGTGACAAAACTCCCTCCAAAGTAGCACATATTTCTCCAAAAATAGTCAAATACATCACCCCCACACTCTCCTCATGTCTACAATTAAATATTTTTGTCTCCCAACTTTGACTCATGCAATGTGTGTGTTTTGAAAAAACAAGACTCCAAAAAGGAATTAAAGATAATAACTTGATTAGGTGATTCATAATACATCACTTAATCAAGTTATTTTACATTTCAAAGCACAATATAAGAGGCCCACCATCAATATGAATTACCTTACATTTGCAAATGAAAATACCAAAGGGATTAGCAAATCACTTAAATGATATTTTTATGTTTTGAAACAAATGCAAAAAAAACAATAATGAAATGCCATAATCCTTTCAAAATTATTAACAAGATCACAATTCTTCCAAGGAATTTGATCATTTCACCTTTTCTCATTTTTCACTCCAAGGCCACCTGTGGTCAACATTCTGATTTGCAAAGGAAAAATAAAAGCTCAAGCTTGGCCTATATGGCCGACCTCCACACTTCTTGGAAGGGAATATTCTAAGTGTTCAAGGCACTAATGATGTTCATGATCAAAAGGTTAAAGGCATGACCTGACTTGGCATACTCCATATGTTTGTTTGAAACACTTAGCAATCATTTGAAACAAGGAAAAGGACTTAAGGCATAAAATGCCTAAGTCATGGACTTAACATTCGACCCCCATTATGCATTAATATGAGTTCATTTTTTAAAACATGGGATAAAAAAATACCATCGAAATCTAAATAGGGTCAAACCCTAATCATCAAAAGACAAAAAAAATGTGAAAGCACCATCATTTTATCATCGATCATTTTGGAGAAATGATGCTGCCGCCATAGGGTTTGAGTCAACACGGGAAACAATGATTTTATGGGATGATTCTTGGCATATTTCATGATGAAAACCATAGGAAATAATAGGTAACTAGTTTTTTGTGAACAAAATATGTGTTTTTATCACTTTTTACCAGCCATATCATGCTTTGAAGCCGCATCTGTAAGTGCTTCTCTAATCATGTGTTTCATTATGTTCTTTTTGTTGTTACTTCATTTCACTAAACAACCACCATGAGGGGCTATGAAGCTCGAACAAGGGCCATTAAAATGCTTTCAAGTTGAAGAAAAAAAAGCAAAAGCTCTGGTAAGCTTTAAGTCAACTCCATTCTTCATATTTTGAGCAAAAGAAAGCTAGTTTTTTAGTCTTTAGATGAAATGCTTATTTTCTTTTCTACATTTTCTTGAATGAAGAAAAAATCAATGTAGTTTGTGTTTCTGTGAAGAAATTTTGGCCATTCATTGGCTGCGGCCAAGAGAATAAAGTAGATTTTTCTTGCTTGTCTTTTGATTTCTGTGTTCATTTGGTTTGTGAGCTCGACCTCCATTTTCATTGACATTTTTGTGTGAAAAAAGGAGAAAACCCTTGCAGAATTTGTGCTTCTCCAGAAAACGACACCCATATGCATGAATAATAGAAATAATGTTCCATTATTATTCCCTCGAATTTGATTGTAATGCAAAACCCCAAGGGGTTCACAGATTTTTGAAGAAGAAAACTCGTATTTTTTACGTAAACACAAGTGGGTTTTTTTCATTTGCAAAAAAATTGTGATTCCTCTAAAACCCCAAGTGGGTTACCTTCAATTTGTATCAATATTATTTTCATTAAAACCCTCTGTGTGGTTTTAGTGTTTCTGAAGAAAATAACTTAGCTTCGTGTCATGGCTGTAAGTAGGCTTTTGAATGCCACTTTTTGATGTTATAATTACCTCCATGAAAGCTCTCTTTTTATACCTCTTCATTTTGCAATTTAATTGCAAAACTCCTAAGTGGGTTTCTTGTAACACCTCTATTTCTATATCTGCAATTTTTTGCAAAAAGAACCCAAGTGGGTTTCTGTGATGAAAATCCCTCCACAGGTCGTAGTCATGAAAGAAAATTGAGCTAAACCCCTTGCATTTTCAATTTTCTCATTTTTGACAAGATTTTGGAAGAATATAATGTGAATGAGTTTTCATGAGAGAGTGATCAACTCCTTGTATTCTGTAACTCTTGTTATCATGAAGGCTTAGCTATTTTGGTTTTTTGTATTCTTGATATCTTGAAATAGACTCAGCTGGGGTCCTTACAAGAGTAACCACCCTTTGCACTCTGTATTTGCATATTTTAATCAACCCCAGATGGGTTTTCTATACCACTTACCTCATATATATATTCTTGAGGATCTAGATGCTCTGAGATGATTTGACCTTTCAAAATAAATGCCATGAATGCCTTTAACTTGTTTAGATGCCTTGCTAAGATCATTACTCCATTCCTTAAGCAATCTCTAGGAAATGATCAACAGATTCATTATGGACCTCTACTTCCAAACTTCTGTCAGATAGATGTTTTATCATTCCTTATTTCACCATCCTTAAATCTCATTGTTGTTCTCACAGGATAGATTGTGATATTTTCCTTTTACTTCAAAGCTTTCCATTCAATATCTAATGACTGTCCAGTGCCCCTTTCCCTGAAATGCCATTACACTTCAAAATACTTTGTCTTGTATTCATTGTAATTTGTAATAGTAATAGTGCACATGGATATTGAAAATGGTACCATTTTGAATAGCCCTGAAAACTTTCATTGCTTCTTGAGTGATATTTGTGATAGTCCTTAAGGCACCTTGCCTCATCAATGTCACTATCTTTAAATATGCATTGCTCTCTAGAATTCATGTTAATGTTTATGTTCTATAGCTAGGATTCTCTTGCTGTCTTCCTCTCGGGTATGTGCAAGATCATCTTGGAAAAAACAGGCCCTTAAGTGGCAAAAATTCATAAAATCAACAAAGTAGATAACTTGATGTAAAAAATTTGAATAAGCATCTTTATATATTATTTGAAAAAAATATGTAAGAATAGAATCTGTAGAAAATTTAATGTAGTTTCTAAATTACCGGCTTATTTTAAAAAATAAATAAAAATCTATTTATGAAAATTTGAAATTTCAATGCAGAGTACTTAAATTTCGTGTGGAAAAAATAAGAAGTAGGTGTCTCACTGACCACCCTAACCACAATAAACTCCATAATATTTTATAAGATTTAGATGTAAGTAGATGACTCATGTCCAGATGTGATGCATTTTTTTTGTAATTTTTTTCCAAGTAAAGAATTAATTATTAATTTTTTATTACAACTTTAAAAAAATATAAAAACTTGTATGTCTAACCACATTAACTTGGTAAAAACTTCATGAAATTCATTTTTTTTTTAATCTTGTAGTATGTCAAGCATAGAATGTGATGCATATTTTGGATTAAAAAAATGTGATACCATTTGAAAGCTATAAATATTTTTCAGTCAGCCTATCAATCAGGACTTTAGTTGTAATTCAAATAGAAAATGAATAATAATTATTTATTAAATTAAAAGTAAAGAATAATTTATATTGGTGGAAAGCTGAGAATCTCCTTTAAAAACCCTTTTTGTTTCATCAATTTTGGGTAAAAAAAATTCATCAGCCACATACCCTACACATACCTATCATATCGCCACTTTTTGGCCCATCATGATCCTGCACATACCCTCTCCTTACACGTAATACAAAAAATATTATTGTCAATAGAAAAATCATAGTAGAGATCTCTACAAGCAACTCTTATCCAATTATCATAGTTCTTCACAGTATCAATATCAAGTAAATCAATCATGTCTGCTTTACTGAGCTCCATTCCACACCTCTGATCTGGGCATAGCAATTGTAACCTGATCACATCATATGAGGGTTCTAGTGTTTTCATTGACCTCTCTACTAGAGATGCCACATGAGCTCTCAAGCAAAATTTACAAGTGACATGCATGCAACTGGTGAGAAAACCATAGCCATGATTCTGATGTCTACACTTACTTAATGAACCTCCATTGAATTATCCTCATTTCTGTTTACATGATGAATCCTTGTGGAGTTGGATTTATTGATTCAATCACTATTTATGATGCACATTTGTAGCTTATGTGGACTGCCTTTTGATGATGGTACTCTATTTTTATGATGTAGACCCGTTTCTCTTAAGCTGGTTGAGTTTATTCACACCTTTGACAGTGTGCACCTTGCCCGCAGTTTGGTCCGGATGATCACTAGAGTCCTTATAGCCACAAGAAGGGTTATCTTGTATGTTTATCTTCACATCTGATGTTGTCAAGTCATTGGATCTTAGAGCATAAAAATCATTAGAGCCATCACTTTTTCAAAATAGTCTCATGGAATTTTGTAGTCATGATCCTCACTAGAAAGTTCAATGACCTTTTCCTCTAATCCAAGACTAAGCGTCCTCTCCATCTTTTTGCTTTTCAGTTTGTTGATATTCATTTTGCTGGCTCTCAAGTTAAAAAAATTTGCTTAAAAGTTGTCCATTTTTCTTTTGTAGATGAAGTAATGCCTTACCAATGCCTCCATGTTCTTCCTCCACTTATGATATTTTCTTGTCTTACTATCTTCTTGTGTATTCCATGATAACAATTCTTGTTGCCCCACATAAATTTGCTACCAGGTTTCCACAACATTTGTTTACCTTTTGATCATGTGTAACACATAAACTATCTCCTCACTTTGATCCTAGTGGGTAGACACATATCACCTATGTTGGTGACCTGAAAGCTCACCATCCTATGCAATGTGTGGTTGTCCAATAGGGTTAAGGTGAGAGGGACCTAACAATACCTTGGATTACTCCCTCATTATTTAAGAGATGCATAATTGAACTTGATACATCTTTTGAATCTGATAATGAAATTTGATCAACTGGTGTGATTCCATATTGATTTAATGCATTAATAACATGCATATATTTGATCAAGTTGCTCAATTTCCTATTTCTCTCAAAGCATGTTGAGCTCTACCCTCGTGGGAGCCACATTTACCCCACATGATGTATTTAACTAAATCAGAACATTAACAAGGTTTGTCCTAAATCTACACATGAAGCAAACAAGTTAGAAAAATAGATGCATATTTTGGATGTGTTTGATGACTTCATTGTTTTCTAGGACATCCAAGGTTTTCATACTTATTTAATGCACTTAAGGGTCAATTTATACATGCATAGGTAAGTGTTCATGTAAGGTTTGAGATATTTCATTTCTTAGAGCATTGTTCTAACATCATTGTGATTGCCATATGTAGGAGCTAGGAGCACTACGGAGCTAGGAAGGAATCAAGCAACTCAGGGCAGCAGCAGGATGAGATGACACCTTCAAACCAGTCATTCACATGAAATGATTGGTCTCCACCCTTATATGCACATTCTATTTCTTTACTTATTCATGTATAAATTGTTTCTTTTTTTTCATTGAATAAGTAAAGTTAGTCCCTTGGCTTGTGAGGGACATGTACACTTCATGATTATCAATAAATATTACATTTGTACACATGATATGATTCTCTTTTCTCATTTGTTGTACTTGCAATATTGGAATGAAAATGTAATCTATTTCATTTGACAATATTTTTCATGCATATTGAACTTAGCATACTATGGTTTATCTTTTAAATGTTTAAACAAACAACACAAAGAATAAACACTAAACCTGATTTCAGTTGAAAGCTAAAAATTAGGTAACACTAATAATTAATTAATCTTTAATTGATTATTAGTATACTTTTCCTACGCATGGGTGACGAGCACCCAACCCTTGGGGGGCTAATTTCTTGTTTACTTCTTTTTGCAATTTAGCAAAATTGGGAAAAATCGTGATAACTTTTTGCTTGACTATCAAAATTGGGCAAACAAGATATCATCAAAAAGCTAGTTTCTAGCACTATCCAATGGTGCTATTTTTTCTCAGATTTTGTTGTCGATACATTTTATCACTTGTCAAATTAAATTGTATTATTTTCACTCTCAAGCTCATAAATTTTGGCTAGTTTGTCTATTTTCATGATTCCAACGATGTTAGGATAGTCTTTTAGAGCTATTCATAACCATCCACAATTTTTTTCTAGACTTATCACTAGGTACATTTTATTCAATTTTTTGTATTTTCACATTTTGGTGAATTACTTTGGCATTTTAGCTCCCAAAAACTTCCTATTTATGTGGGATGAGTTGTATTAGTTTTCTCTACAAGTATTTCTAGAATTCTATCTTATTTAAACATTTTGAACATATTTTGTATGCAAGTTCTCTTTGTAGACACATTGAGATAAAGTGTCATTTTGTTGTATATTTTTTGGGGAATTTTGCACATTTTGGTGTACCTATTGTACTTGCACTATGTTATAAAGTGTAATGGGTGGGTTGTGAGTGCCTTTGTTCTACTATCATTTTTAAGTGAGTGTCCCTTCCACAACAATATTATATCCTAGTGATTCTTGCCTCATGTGTGTGTGCCTTGTTTGCATACCCTTTTTCAATTGTATATACTCATTTGTGCACATTAAGATGTTCTTAGCTCTCCTTCGTACACTTCTTGGTGACACACAATTTTAGTGGACACGTCTTGGCTCTCCCTTTTTCGCATTATGGGGGGTTTATAATATTGGTGTTAATGCTAGACAATTATGTCATTTTAGGTCACAGATGCGTTACAGTTTGGTAGATGAATCACAGTTTCAGCGAATGTGGCATTTGAGGTCATAAATGAAGGTCAAGAAATCAAATGCAGTGTTCTGTAAATCAAATGCAGTGCAGTATAGGAAAATGAGTCACACAGAGTAGTGAATGCAGCTTATTAGAGCAAATGCATTACATAAAGTGTCAAATGCGGCACGAAATGGTGAATGCGTTCTAGCAAAATGGAAGTCTAATTTGTTTGCAATTTTTGTAAAATTTGGAATTATTTAAGTTTGAATGTTTGTTTCCGGGTCTTTGAAAGGTGTTTGTTAGTTAAATGTTTCCAAAAACACTTGGCAAACACAATATTTTGTTTGAACATGCACAATGAAGACAAGTACAACCCTAGTTAGGTAAGGACTATATTTGCTAGATTCCATGTGGGTTTCCCCAACCACACTTATTCTTAGCGGATGAATCCAGAGGCTTGGCCACATGGGCTCCCCCTTACAGTGCACTCACTTCTCAAGTCAATTAAGCTTCCAACCCCCATAAATCTCTCATGGTAGCTGATCATCTCTACTAAGAATTGCGAGAATGTGGATGCCTTTGCAACAACCGTTGTTGCACTAGCAAATGGATGGGATTTTGGCCACTAAAAAAAAGGGTTCTAGTAAATATTCGGGGACACGACACCTCGTGAGTGTATAGCAAGCCACTTAAGGCTTTAACCAATCTACTAGGGGATCTTACACCTTTAAAAGAAAAGGACGGTACCTATTTTTGAATGGCACTACATGGCTAAGGCCTACATACCGTGAGGACTTGACAATTTAGACTCATCCTTTTATAACCAGCCTGAGCGAAAAACTGGTTGGAGTTGTTCCCTCTTTCGAGGCAGGCTCCTCTAAGGTTCAAAAACATAAAATAGATGGGTTCGTCTTTCTAATCACCTAGTTTGGATAAGGTGAGAGCATAATCACCTACCACCTTCAAGCACAATCAAGCAAGGTTCTTTGACCTCCTAATTAAATTTAAATGAGACAATCAAATATTCTTTTTAGAGCACCAATGGAAGTGTTTTCTAATCTAAAACAAACA
Source organism: Sequoia sempervirens (assembly GCA_007258455.2). Lineage (NCBI taxonomy): Eukaryota > Viridiplantae > Streptophyta > Pinopsida > Cupressales > Cupressaceae > Sequoia > Sequoia sempervirens. The sequence continues at coordinate 8,975 of VDFB02013783.1, read as the reverse complement.
CAAGTGGTTTGAAGATGACATGCTTGGAAATTCAAACCTACAAAACTACTTGTTAGTAGTCTCAAAAGATGCCTTAGACCCATGAAAAGTCAAATCCACGCGTTGCAACAATAGATTAGTAACCTAAAAAACCCTCTAAACTACTAACTTGAAATGAGAAATCTGATTTTTTTTTGGAAAAAACCCAAAAATAAAATTTACTAGATGAATGTGTCACTCTGCAGAGCAAATGCGTCTAAGGGCCGAAGTTGGAATTTACTAGGCAGATACGTCGTTCTGCGCAGCAGATGTGTCTTGGCCTACAAATGTGTCGTTTGAGATGGCCAATGCATCAGATCTGAGCAAATGTGCCTCTGGGGATAACAAATGCAGCTCAACTCTATAGATGCATCGTTCTGATGGCCAAATGCATTGCGACGCATCAATTGCAGTTCTGGAATCTACAAATGTGGCTCGCCGTACCTGTACCTGCAAAAATGCAAAAATGTCGTTTGGAAATTTACAAAAAAAATACGTTTGGCATCGAGTTTACCAATGTAACTATGAGAAATATTCAAGTTAGCAAATTAATGAATAAATAAATAAAAACTCAAAGTAAATAATGAAGCACAAAGGAGGAAAACATGAAAATAAAAGGAATAATCCCACCAAATATCTTCAAACTCCATGATTGACCTCCATTACACCTTCTCTATTTGCTGAAATCTGTAGTTTACCCTTAGATTTTGTGTGAGCAACTTATGACTATGCCAAGACCTAAGCAAATGTTGAAGGATTTGATCACAAGTGCTACACTATGCAACTATGCAACTAGCAATCAACTATGAAATAAGCCTAAAGTATGTCGAAATGGCAAAAGATGTGAAGTATGCCTAAGACATGATTGCATGAGATTTAAATGCCAAGAGACTAAGAGATGTGCAAATGAGACCAAAATTGCCATTTTATAGAAAATGCAATTTTGGATGAATGACCAAGATTGAAAATTGACAAATGCCCTAGAATCAATGGACAAGATTCAATGTGACAACCCACAATTAGGGTTAGGGAAAAATTAGGGTGAATTTGAAATGAGTGGACAAGATTTGATTTGAGAAAATCAAATCAAGGGTTGAAAATGCATGTGACAGGGAGATAAGAATGATATAGAAAAAGGGAGCTGAAAAATCAAATAATTTTAGAAATTACTTGATTTATGAAAGAAAATTTGTTATTTTGAATTAAAAATCAATTTAATTAAAAAAGGTGGGGTCATGTGACAGTAAATAATTAATTTGAATTATTTGCTAAGAGAGGGAAAATTAGAAAGTGAGACCAATTTAATTAAATAATTTTATTTAAAATGGGGAAAATACCAAGGTGGACAATAATTAAATAAATTAAAGAATTTATTTAATTGTGATAAGACATTTAGGAATTAATGGCGTATTTAAATAAATAAATAAAATTTATTTATTTAAATAATCAAGAGGAAAATAATGGACCAAGATAATTAAATAAATTTAAGAATCTATTTATTTATGGAAAGACATTAGAGAATTAGTGACACATTTAAATAATCAAGAAGAATAAAAGACATGAATTAATTAAATAATTACTAATTATTTAACTAATAGTGGAAGGTGGACCAAAGGACATAATTAAACATTTTAATTATGCTAGGAAGAAATATAGGGAAAAATAGAACTTGCGGGCCTAGGTCATTTTTATGTGTCTACACAACCCTACATCACTTTAAATTTGAACACATATTTTTGACTCTAAGAAAATTCACCACCAACAATTCACTGTCAACAAATTCACCTCCAACAATTCATTGTCAACAATTCATTGCCTTGTCATGGAAAATTCACCACCAACAATTCATATCATATTTTTGGCGGTGAATTTTCCACGAGATGAATTTGTCGTGACGATGAATTGTTAATGGTGAATTGTTGATGGTGAATTATTGACAGTGAATTTCTCTGAAGCCCATACTTTCATTTATAAACTTTACAATCTTGAAAAAGCATACTTAGATAAACCCTCCCATACTAACAACGAAGTAAACAAATTTTAATATCAAATACAGACAAAATGATATCATAGTCCAAACCATTAACCTCACCCATAAAAACAATGAAATTAATAGACTACATAAATCTACCAACCAATTAGTTGATGTAGACAAATTGATATCAAATTATACATCATGAGCTCTACCTATACCAAACACTCAAAGTATATTGACTTCAAAGGCCTAACAACCAATTAAACTCAAGGACACTATGGACAAATTGGCATTTCAAAGTTCAAACAAACTAGTACCCCTAGAAATCACCCTAATGTATTACTAAAAATTGCTCACTATGGACAAATTGATCTCTAATGGAATCACCTTGTATGGACAAAGTGATCTATGAGGGAACCACCCAAGAATCAATATAATGCTCCGAAAAAATCTCTTTACCACTCAATCATTCTGAATCAAATATTCGTACAACGTGCTAAGGTTAACCTTTGAACTTTTTATATCCATAATTTCAAGGGCCACATAACTTATACACTTCGCTTTCATGGGAAAGGATAGTTTTAAATATTATGTAAATGTAAAATATTTGAGAATCACTAGACATTTAAATTGTTTTTATAATTATATTATTTATTTCAAGCGTCAGATTAATAATATTATATTAATCCATCCATTACATATATTCATTTATGGCGTTTTGAAATTTTTGTGTTATGAATATTGCATGCTTTTCCTATGAATATTACTTTGACAAAAATGGTCTCATCTGGCCTTGCACGTGAGTGCGACTCTAGGACTATGGTGAGGTTTAAAGTTTAAATTGTCATGTTAGTAATCAATATGTTGGTTTTTTGTATCATGTGGATCCTCATGTATAGATAAAGTAGAATTTTTTTATATGTTATTTGTATTTGGATTAAAAAATTTAGAGTTGGCATTAAGTATGATTGCATAAATAAATTAGTCTTAAGAGATAATTCTATCAAATATACATCACATATATATTAAAAATATTCAAGTATTACGATTAAATATAACTATTGTAAAATAGATTTGCATGAAACTATTGAGACTAGCAAAAATGTGATAATGGTTTCAATTGAGATAAAAGTTGGAAGTGAGCCGCAGTTGGTATCACATAACAAACTCCCTCAAGAGACTCCTAGCTTGATTTTTTGGTTGTTGTCATTGCCCCTTGTTGCTAGCCTTTTCTAGTATGGTCCACATTGTTTGTTCATTTCCTCTTCTAAACATCACTCTCTATTTTCTTGTTTGGTCCCCCCACTTATCCAAAAGCAACCCTTCCAAAATGAATTTAGTTCATCTCATCCCTTGGCTTTTGTGCATTCCAATTTTATGAACTAGATTTTCAGAGTGAAGAACATGTGCAAGAAGGACTATCGATAGATGTAGGGGAATATAGAATTTTAAGAGCTATCTCAAGAATTAGAAAGGAATGTTAGGAAAAGATGTGTTGTTCACCTTACATAATGTTATAATGTAATTTAATATTATTTATGGTGTACCTAGGAGGTCTAGGGATACGTGCATCACATGGAGTTAGTATTATTGGGATCACTTCATGTGTTATATGTAACATTGGAATACATATTTAATATTGGAAAAATCTAGTACAAAAAAGTAAATGTGGGGGTTAATGGTTTTGTAAGATCATGGTATTAGTCACATGGTTTTATGTAATACTAGTTGGTGGTTTGTGCAAGCCTATCTCTATAAAAGCAAACACATGGATAGTTGTCTAAGGTTGGCTAGTTGGCCATTTTGGCTAAGGAGTTGTGAGCATCTCTTGTTTGCATTTGTGAGGTTTGAAGCATAGCATGGGATATGTGGTTGCATACTTGCTCACATGGATTGCTTGTATCTAGAGCTTGTGTTTCAAAAGTGTTCATGGAGACTCTGAAGATGTATTTTAATTGTTTCATTATTGAATAATAAATGAGCGATGGATGCTTTTGGAGGTTGGTTTTTTCCCTCTTGAGGGTTTTCTTAGAGTATATCTTATGTCATATTTGATGGTATGTTGTCTATTCATTTGCATATGGACTCTAAATATTAGTTTGCATGATTTTCTCTATTTGAGTTATGTGAAAATTATCTTGGGTGGCTGCATATTCCTTTCTTTTAGTATCAGAGCCATGGTTGTGGTTTGTATAATCCTTGTTGGAGTAGATCTGGTGCATAGTTGACTCCAAGTCTTGCATGAAATAATGAAGACATTGCAAGGTATGAGGGTTTTGTGTAGGTTGTTTTTGTAGATTTGGGGTTTTGGGGTTGCAAATATGAAGTTATTTTTTTGCAGATTTGGGTTTATGAATCTTTGTTGGGAAAAATATTTTTTTCTAGGTGTTCACCATGAGGGTTTTGTAGGAGAGGATACACATATGACCCCTTGGGACAAAAAATACCTCACCATTGGATCCAAGAGGCCTGCGAGATGAAGATTGACATAAAATTCAACTTATTTTGGTCATTGAGAAAAAATGCAAATTCTTACCCTTCTAGCTCTATTGTATGACTATATGATCGTATAATTTCTCAAAAAAATAAAAAAACAAAATTTAATGTCCTACACAAAAAAAAATTATTTAAAAAAAATCAAAAATTAAAAGGGGGAGGGGGGTTTGCAAACCCTCATGACCCCTTGGTACATCGGCTTGGAAGGTAATGATAGGTTGGTACTAGGTTGTTAGTTCCAATTGACTCTATCAGCTTGCCATCAGTGGGTGCCTACCAATGAGGTTTTAAGTTCATTGGTTTAGGCCTCTAGTCTATGGGGCCAAGTTCTAGCCCCCCACAAACCACAAATTATTTTTTCCCAATCTTAAAAAAACTAAACTCGATTTTTATAGACTTCAAGTTTGTGCCACTTTGTAGGTGGCACTGTCACCACTAGCAAGCCACCACCCAATCACCATAGGGCAACCTTGTAGCCACCACAATAGGCCTAATTCTAGGTAATTTTTTCTAAAGGGCATAACATTGTCTCATAGTGTCGGATTTTTGACTTCTTGTAGTCATTGGAAAGTTGGTACCGGTTACTACGTTGTGGTATTAGTGATTTTCTCAAATTTTGTTATTTTGATAGTGAAATGCTTGCTATAAGTCAAATTTTATTGTCAAACTTGGAAAGGTCATAACTTGTGTATATGGAGTTAGATTTTGAACTTCTTATAGTTGATAGAAATCTTATTTAGAGAACTACATAGTGGATTAGGTTTGAATATTTTTTGGTATAATTTATTTATTGTTATTTCTATTTGAGCTATTTATGGGTTCTTATCGACTATGGTAGTTTTGTAAGCTTATGACTATCAAATCTTGGTCATTTTGTGTTTGAGTCATTGCATACTCACTTGTACATATTTGATTACCCTCATTTGAAATGGTTATCAGTATATTGTTGAGTTTGTATGTTGTATTGTTGGATTTATGAGTTGTGCAATGCTGTAGGCCATCTATACATACAAGTTGGATATATGACCCACATGTGGGTTTTTCATACCCATAGATGCTTTAGTATTGGTGTAGATTTTGATTTTTAGCTTGGTTTAGTTACTCATTTTTATGGTTTGTTTGCCATGTTGAGGTGGAGAGATGGTGTTACTAGGTACAACCATGATGTGGGATCTATGCTTGTTGACTATGTGATGCAGACATGTGTGACATAGTGGGAGTTTGATGTTGGTACATTTGGTGGTGATCATTATTTCAAAAAGATTCCTTGTGCCTTTGGGACTTTGACATGATGTGATTTTTTACGTAAATGCATTTTTGGTGGTGTTGGGTTGATTCTTGATTGTTTGTGATGATGTTTCTTCTCTTGAGGATATGGTTATCACGATGTCATGGATAGCTTGATTACATGTTTCAATGGAAGATAGTGATAATGATGATTTGGAAATGTTGTACATTTTTGGTTTTGGAGATCATGGTTTTACTCTTCTCTTAGGATCTCTTGGTGTTGAGTTATTTGATTATGTCGGGATCATGGAGGATCTTCAATTAGAGGATGGTTGTCATGATTCCATGGAGAGCTTGATATCATAGTTCAATGAGAGATTTTGGAAGTGATGTGGATTCACCATTTGATGGTGGAGAATATTTTACAGTGTTTTTGGTGTCATATATTGGCTCTGAGATATTGTTAAATGTATATATAGTGATATTTCATTGATATCTTAGGTTTCATTGGCAGGAGATGGTTATCTTCATTTGGTTTGGAGATGTTGACATCTTATCACCATGGAGGAATCTTGGAGTCTTTGGTTGAGATGTTGGTTATGATTTGTCATTTGATAGGTGATCCTTACTTATAGGATGGTATGTTATTGTGCCATGGTAGAATCTTGGTCATACATTAGATTTTTGACATGATACAGGTGGTTGATATGTTCATTGGAGCATATGATCTTCTTTTGAGTAGATGTGAGAGCATGATGACACAAAGAGTTTCTAAACCTTGAGGTTGGATATTTGATATTGATCTTATTGGTTCTTGTGGTATTAAGTATATTGGTCATTTTTTGGGAGCTTCATGATAGTCATGTGCATTAGGAGCTTGGCATAGATTGATTGGTTTTAGGTGCTTATGAATACTTGGAGACATAGGTGAGGCTAGGAGATCTCTTGGGATTAGAGACATGCATTGAGATGGATAATCTTTGACGAGGTTTTGATAGGAAAGACTAAGGATCCTACACCTTGGTTAGACGTAAGTTCAACATGGACCTATAAGGATATTGGTCTTAGATTATTTGTGATGACTTGGATATCTTTGAGGAGCATCCTCATTCCCCACTCTTGGTCTACTCAATAGTATTTCATTTGAAAGGTATTTCCCATTCTTGTTTTCGAATGCATTATTTTTCATGCTTTTATTTTCTCATGGGAATGAGTCTTGATTCATGGTGATTGATTATGGATGACTCATTTGAGAATTATTTAACATGATTTATTTGATGCTTTGTCTTCTCATGCATATAGATCTTGAGCTATGGTTTGCTAGTTCTAGAGGGCTCATTTGAGGAGTATTGGCATGTTTATCTCCTTATGCATTGTGAGTTCATTCATTGATGTTGAGTATATGAGATGTTATTGGGATTATTCCCTTAGTTTTTATGCATACATCTTGGTCAAGGTTAGATGTGGATAATACTATTCTCTTTAGGTTTTTACAAAGGAGATCATACTTATCACAACTTAGAATATAGAGGTGTGTGTAGAAGAACATGCTATATGTTTTGATTTATAGGTTCTCTCTTTGGTCTTATCCTTCTTTCTGGATGTTTGTGTTCATATGATATTAGATTTGAGGTCTTTTGGAGCTATGGTGATTACTATGTTTTTGGTCATGTGTTTTTCATTATTCTCTGGTGACGACATGGAGGTTCCTTTATCTCTTTCTTATGTTGGATGTGAAGAACTTGGGAGAGCTATGGAGACTAGTGCCAAAGTTGTATTTGTAGTAGATTTATTTGCATGATTTGCATATCATTGTGGTTGTTCCTTGATACTATATGATGTTGATTACACTCTCTATGTGATACTATTGGTGGATCTTTGGATGTCTTGATCATTTTCATATTTGGCATTACCTATGTAGTGAGAGTTCCTAGATGTGTATGTTCATTATATGATAAGTTTGGCACTTGGAGCTTGTGATTGTATTTTATGGGTTGTATATGTTGATGGTATGATGTTCACTTGTTATGTTTTATATACCTTTGAGGTATGGATAGTTGGATGCATTCAAATTTATTGCAGGCGCTATTTCAACTATGGTGATTATTTCTTGGAAAGTGTTGATGCATACTTGTTACCTTTGGATTGAGTGTTTGTATTTTGGGATATTGGTTGGAGGAAGGACTTATGCTTCTTTGTGATAGTTGGTGTGAAATATCTTTTGAAGGATTAAATTATCTTTGTGTATTGGAATTATGGAGGATGAGATCATTCATGCTTGAGATGGTGCTGGTTGTAGGTACCTTAGTGGAGCACATAGAGAAATTTGATTCCTTGATGGCATATGTGGCTATAGGGCTTTTTCCCTTGTCAATATTTGAGTTTACTTGTTTAACCCTTATGCAACATATAAAACAAGTGGTCTGAGAATGTTAGGAAAATACGTGTTTTCCACCTTGCATAATGTTATAATGTAATTTAATATTATTTGTGGTGCTCCTAGGGGATCTAGGAATGCATGCATCACATGGGGTTAGCATTCTTGGGGCCACTTTATGTGTTGTATGTAACATTGGGCTACACAATTAATATTAGGAAAAATTAGTACCTAAAAATATGTGGGGATTAATGGTTTTGTAAGCTTATGGTATTAATAACATAGTTTTATGTAATACTAATTGGTAGTTGTGTGAAATCTTATATCTATAAAATCAATCACATGGGTAGTTGTCTAATGTTGACTAGTTGGCTATTTTTTGCTAAGGGGTTGAGAGCATCTTGATGAGCACATGATAATATTGAGAGAGGGGGTAAATCAATATCTAACAATCTTTTACATTTAAAAACATAACCAATCACAATAGAAACATTCAAGTAAGATCTAGAAATTAAGAACATAATGAGAACACCGATTTACATGGAAACCCTTGTGGGAGAAAACCATGAAAAAATATTACTTATATATATTAATCTTCTTCTTCTTCTTGTAGACTTCAACCTACTATTAAAGTCTCCAATCTCTACAAATATTGAGCTTCAAATTAGCAAGAGTCTCCAACCTCTATTTGATAGGCTTCAACCTATTGGAGGCTCCAACCCACACACACAAACTAAGCTCCAACCTAGCAAGAGGCTCTAACCTCTATTTGATAGGATCCAACCTATTTATCCTTCAATGGCTGATACAATATGCTTCTTCACATGATATTCTTCTAGAAAATTGGATTAAAACTCACAATATTCTTCTTCCAAATCTGAT
>VDFB02013782.1:0-22965 GCA_007258455.2 Sequoia sempervirens | reverse complement strand
GGACATTACAAAGAACTATCTCTTGCAAACTTACAGGTACTCAAAGAAGCCTTGGTGGTAATGAAATCAAATTACCTTCACCTCCTTTCAGATAGAGATCATCTTCTAAAGCTTGATGAGATATATTTTGATGCACTAAGAGGGAAAGAAGATGAAGTTGATAAGCATACCTATGAGCTTAAGGTTACTATGGATTCCTTGAAGAGCACTCAAATGGCCCTTCAAGAATCAGAAATTCAAATTGATGAGCTTTGTTTGGAGTTGAGCTTGGCCCTTTCTTCATCATCCACAGCAGAAAGTTAGTCATCTATGGCAGCCACATCCAACAAACAACAATCCTATACGTAGAGTGTGAAGACTAGACAAAGAGATGAATTTGAGGGACCTTATTGTGAAGTATTAAGGAAGGAAGAGACATGTACACATGAATATATAACTTGCAGCCATGAGGTAGAAATTATGACAAATGATACACTTGATTTTCAGATGGACACATCCACTACATCAGCACTTGATATATAGCATAAAATAATGAAGAAGAGGTGCTTGGGGACCTTGAAGACACTACACAAAGAGATGAGGTAGGGTCTGATTTTTTGTTTTGCAACAACAGTCCATTATCTTCACATAATCATGAGATGATAGACAAATCATATGAGGATGATAATCATAAGAAACCCTACCTCGTTGATACTAAAGATTTGATGGCTAAGCTTGAGGTAACAATTGTGGATATAAGCCACAAACAATCTGACTTTGTGCATCAGAGCATAGAAGATGTAAAGAGGACTCAAAGCATGTGTGACGACTGGCTAAGGAGGGCTAGGAAAACCAAGTTGCTGGCTGCTCAAGCAAAGCAACACCTACAGAATATCAAGGAACTCACATGGATCATGAGAGGAAGCAGCGAGATGCACTTCTTCATCAATCTCTAATACTTCCAAGGGAAGAAACTATGATGGTAGAAAATGAACACCAATCAGATTTTCTTTAACTTGTTGAGAGGTATGATTTGAAGGCTCGTCCGGAAAATTTTTTTGTACAAATGATTTTAATGTTGGGTTCAAAACACATCATTTGGGAACCAATTGAAGGTTCAAGTCAAGGTTGGAGGTGAGTTGGGTATATAACTTGTGGGCAGTAAATATGGGCCCATATAAGAAGAACGATTGTAATTCAGATTTGGTTGAGAGTTTTAAAATGCTTGGAATCACTAAACCCACAGTCTCACCGATCTCTGAAACTGTGTTTTTTGCTTGTTTTTTGTGTATTTTGGTTTTTTTTTGTGTTTTTGCATGAACTAATGGAAAATGAGATTTTTAAAAGAAAATCTAATAAATTCATATAAATAAATACTGAAGCAAATAAGCTTTGAAAAAGGTAGCATATGATCTTATTATTCCTTTCAGATGTTTACAATAATGGATCTTCAACATGCAGACAAAGATAAGATAAAATATCTCAGATCAAGAACCTAATTTGCAGCCGCCTGAAGAAATTGATGAAGGGTACGATCTGCACTAAACAGGTGTTATCCTACTGCGAGATGAAAGGAAGACAATAAAGAACCCTAGCCGCCCCTGTCTCCATCATTTTTCAGCCAAAGGATGAAGCGCTTTTCCCAAGGAAGGAAACCCGCCTTTTTCAGCCCTCTGTGAATGGTACGGCCCAGCAACCAACCAGCAATAAATTTGTACGGCCTTTATTAGATTGGTCTGGAATATAGAAATAGGCGCCTAAGATGAAGAATCACTTCCAAGAAGAATTCCTGATCAAAACCCTGAATGAAGCAATCAACTGTGAAGCTCTGTGATAACCTCTGGATGAAGATATCTCTCTGACAGGCAATAAATCAGCTGGTATTTCACAGCCTCTGAACTGCACACACTGAAGATGGCTCGTTCTCCAATGCAAGATGAAAACTGGAACCCTTGGCTCTGTTCTCAGAAGGACTTGTCAAAAATTCGATTTCAAGCATAATGAGCTCAAATCCCAATGAAAACCCTTATATCCCTCAAAAGTTCGACTTTTCTCAATTAGGCATCATTTAAATAAATTCGAACTTTTCTTTTTAATTTTTCAATAGTCTCAATCTCACTTTTAATTATAAATTATAATTAAAAGTGGCCCCCTTCAATGATGGTCGACCCCTTGAGGCAATCACTTAAGTTATAATATTAATTAATATTATAACTTTATAATATAAGCTTCGAATAATTAATATTTAATTAAACAATTAAAATATTAATATCTTTCTCAATTTACGTCCGATTAACGAACCGTCTGAAGCTGGAGAATAAGTGATTGATTTTGCACATGACCAAACCATACTGCTAAAAATAGCAGGGGTGCTCCGCTGAATGACCTAACTTACTAAAAATAGCAATTCGGGGCAAATGGTGTCCAGAATGATCGACGAAACCAGCTGGTGAGCACAAACCCAGCAGAAGCCAAGAGCCCAGGAAGCTCCACCAAGAGACCCCACTCTATCCATCCCACACTCGACCCTGGGGGAGACAGCTAGGCTAATCATAGCTCTAAGAGATGTCAAGCGGAAGGGGACATTAGGAAACTCAATGCGCCTACTTATGTTTTGACACCATGCTATCATGATGATGATCCTTTGAGTGAACACAATGTTGTTCTAGCTTCAAAACTTGTAGGAGATGTCATGGAGGTATCCAATTTGGAGTTGTATGTTCATGGGGATGTTCAGTTTCAGCTAGACTATAGTCCAAGACATGGAAATGAGCATGAGAGCAGAAAATTTTTAGACTCAATCTATTGGTTTTCAACTCACTACTTGATGATTGATGGCTGTTCTATATTGCTGATCATGGAGTTTTGCCCATTGATGTTTGCAGCTGTTTGGATGGATTGGTATGCATGGGATTGTACGTAATGACCCTGCTCAAATCTGATCTCAAAATAATGATAAAGAGCTCAAGGAATTTCGTCCAACAATTTGCAAATGGAATTCACAACAGTTGTTTGACCAATCTAATTGGAATTTAATGTAAATGATGCTAGCATGCACTCAAATAGAAGTGTTATAAACAAATGGAATGAATCTAGAGGTGCAAGACAATGATTTCCAAGACTATCAACTAACTGCAACTAAATAGATACAGCTCCAGGAATTTTGACAAACAGTTTGTATGTAAGCTCTAGACTGCAATTGATCTTCACTTGGATTGCAATACTTGTCATTACAAATGCAACTCCAGCTACAATACAATATCTTGAAAGTGCAGACTCAATGCAATTCAGAATTTTTGTTTATATGCAAATACATTCAATTCGAATAAAGACTAGTAATAAGATGGAAAGAGAATGCCAACTCAAACAACTACACTCTACTGTGTGGACATTAGTTTCAACATGACTAGAACTAATTTAACATGAACTTGGATCGAAAGATTGCTGCACTTGGAGGATGCCACGACTCATGTATTCTGTCCAGCAATGCAACCCCTTAAACAGCCACTAGGAAATCCTGAGGAAACCATCAAGGCCAAACTCCTTAAAGGTGATGCACCAGGACAAGAAACTCCTAGACGCCTTTGCTAGTTCCTTCCACTGACCACGTTTCTGCCTTTTGAGATCAAGCGACCCTTCATCATTCTTCTAATGGACACGACCTAGTGTGGAGAAGCTTCAAAGAATCATTTTTGTAGCAACTCCATGTTTTTCCTCTACTCAGTTCAATTCTTCAAAATTCCATGACCTCTTAGAAGATAATATATATATTCCAAATATTCAAATTGCTACTTCAAAAAAATCATCAAAACAATACTGCCGATGAAGCCATGACACGATGAAACCTACGTCTGAAGTCACAGATGCTTACGACAGTGTTTCTTCATTTTGCAAGTCCACTCGATAACAAAATACAACCATGCATAAAATTATTTTTCCCCAAATCAATTGCAATATTCATGATAATAATAATTGTTCCATTTACTCCAGAAAAGCACTCAAATTAGAATATATCTCGACTCATGATATGGAGAAAGTGAAAATATTCGCCCAATATAATCTGGAAATATTTTTGCCCTTATTAAATTGCTCCAAATAATATTTCTTCAGACTTTACCCGTTCAAATAAGAAATAATATTTTTTTTTCCCAATATTTCTCCAAAGTCACTTTGCCCTTTAAAAATATAATAATAAACCTCAAATAATTACTGAAGAATAATAAACCTTTTTCTGAAGATATGCAATTCCATCCCAATAATAAAATAATGCAATAATAAAACAGCTATTGCATTAACATAAATTATTTTATTTAAATTTGCAATAATACATCAACTATTGCAAATTAATACTTAGCTCCTTAGATAAGCTGAATACAATCGTTTTCTCCAAATTTGGCCAAAGGCCACAAAATTTGCAATGAAGCACAAATAGAAAGTATGAAGTAACTTTCTCCCAGCTGCAATAATTCAAGTGATATTTCACACCCTCAAAATTGCTCACCAATTGAGAGTTTTCATTCTCAATGGCCAATTGTGACTACTGTAGAAACCCTAGGCTCCACAATGCACATCAACAACAACAAATCTATATGATAAGAATGAAGCCCATGATGTTTATTTATACTTTTTCCTTAAGAGGTCGGCCTCCTTCTAGAACTTTCCCAAGTCACCTTCTAGAAGAAATATTATTTTATTATTGCATTTTATAATAATATTAAATATAACCCAACTCCTAAAGTGCAATATAATATTATAACATAAAATAAGGTTTCCAAAATTAGAAACATCCATGGTGATAATAGGAAAACCTTCATATGACCAAGAAATAAGCCAACCAATCAACTGGGTATCTGCCAAACGACCCTCTGATCAAGCCCCATTAGCCTACGAGGATTAGGAATAGGCTAATTCCTCTAAACTCCGTTGCTCACAAAAAAGGGGACATTAGGTCTTCCCTCCCACGAAATTGCTTGTCCCCAGTCTCGACTAACAAAGTACAACTCTTCTCACTTGGATCCCAAATGAAAATCTATGTAATGTCCCAAACATCACCAAAGCAGCTCTTGCGACACTAGCACAACTTCTTTGAGTCAACTCAATAGCTGATGTAAACCATGCCAAATATGAATGTGCAATGGAAACCCAAGTAAGATAGCCATCGATCAATGAAGAATCTAAGAAGATTAAGTCACCAACCAACAAGTAGATAGCTACTCTATCATATGAAATAGGTAACCAATCCAAAGATGGGTTGTAGATACCTTCATTACCCTCCAAGAACAACTCTTGAGTGGCTGATCCACTAAGAGTGTCATCACTAACATCATCATCCTCTTCAAAAGAATGATCAACCTCCCCAACACATGAAGAAACCTCAAATTGTACCAAGTCCTTCGATTGACCAAGCTTATCATCTTCATCACTAACATTAGAACATAGGGCAGAATTATCCTTCATTTGAATGAGGAGACTTCTAATGTTATCTATTCCTTTTTGTCTTGCCATGTTGGAAAGATTGACTTTTTCTTTCACATCTTGAACATGTTTCCTTGCATTTGCAACCACTAATCTAACCTCCTCGACCTTCCTCATCCATTCTTCATTCATCATTTCAGACCTTTTAATCTCTGCAATGCCAAAGTACACAAAATTAGTCTTCTTACACTTGATATCTTCATGTCCACCAATAAGTGTAGGGCTGACATCAAGAGATGATATCATATCATTAGCTTGCACATGAACACAAGCTTGTTTTTCATAAGAATCGTGATGCACTAGGTTGCTGTCCTCAAACCAATCTGTTATGATATCATGCCATTGTAAAATGCCTCCATCATCATGTGAAAACAAAACACTAGTGGCTGCTCCACTAAGTAGAGGATCAGATTCCACATCCTCCTTAACATCTTGTGCCTCCAATAGACTTCCATATGAATGAACAACATTCATTGAATTACTATTATGAGAAGAAGAAGCAATGCTAAACTCACCTATTGAAACATCACAAGAAACCATATCCTCAAGTGGTTGTTCCAAAGCAACTGATTTGTCTTCAAACACCTCTTGCTCTTCTTCATCCTTGAAGTCATCCGGAAGTGTCATGTTCCCATCTTCTTCCTCTATGTTGGTCTGATTTTTATTCTCCATGTGATCAGCTGTATGCTGGTCACTAACTGCTGCAAACTCATTGTAGAGGTTTCTAGACATCTCACTCGTAGAGACCTCTTGTTCTTCCTCCTTTTCATTTTGTGTTGTAGACTTCTTAGAAATGGAAGTCATAAACCGAGATGAACTGCCTCTAGTTGCAGGGTCTCTAAGCAATTTACTTATTTCTTTGAACTCTTTCAAAAGCTTATTCATACTTTGGTCCCACTGCTTGCCCGAGGTGCTTGAAATAGCCATGATCAATGCCGCAGGATGGCGGAAGCACTTTCGATACCAAGTAATGACCCTGCTCAAATCTAATCTCAAAATGCTGATAAAGAGCTCAAGGAATTTCGTCCAACAATTTGCAAATGGAATTCACAGTAGTTGTTTGACCGATCTAATTGGAATTTGATGTAAATGATGCTAGCATGCACTCAAATAGAAGTGTTATAAACAACTGGAATGAATCTAGAGGTGCAAGACAATGATTTCCAAGACTATCAACTAACTGCAACTAAACAGATACAGCTCCAAGAATTTTGACAAACAATTTGTATGTAAGCTCTAGACTGCAATTGATCTTCACTTGGATTGCAATACTTGTCATTACAAATGCAACTCCAGCTACAATACAATATCTTGAAAGTGCAGACTCAACGCAATTCAGAATTTTTGTTTATATGCAAATACATTCAATTCGAATAAAGACTAGCAATAAGATGGAAAGAGAATGCCAACTCAAACAACTACACTCTACTGTGTGGACATTAGTTTCAACATGACTAGAACTAATTCAACATGAACCTGGATCAAAAGATTGCTGCACTTGGAGGATGCCACGACTCATGTATTCTGTCCAGCAATGCAACCCCTTAAACAACCACTGGGAAATCCTGAGGAAACCATCAAGGCCGAACTCCTTAAAGGTGATGCGCCAGGACAAGAAACTCCCAGACGCCTTTGCTAGTTCCTTCCACTGACCACGTTTCTGCATTTTGAGATCAAGTGACCCTCCAACATTCTTCTAATGGAAACGACCTAGTGTGGAGAAGCTTCAAAGAATCGTTTTTGTAGCAACTCCACGTTTTTCCTCTACTCAGTTCAATTCTTCAAAATTCCATGACCTCTCAGAAGATAATATATATTCCAAATATTCAAATCGCTACTTAAAAAAAAATCATCAAAACAATACCGTCGATGAAGCCATGATGCAATGAAACCTGCGTTTGAAGTCACGGATGCTTACGGCAGTGTTTCTTCATTTCCCAAGTCCGCCCGATGACAAAATACAATCACGCATAAAATTATTTTTCCCCAAGTCAATTGCAATATTCATGATAATAATAATTGTTCCATTTACTCCAGAAAAGCACTCAAATTAGAATATATCTCGACTCATGATATGGAGCAAGTAAAAATATTCGCCCAATATAATCTAGAAATATTTTTGCCCTTATTAAATTGCTCCAAATAATATTTCTTCAGACTTTACCCGTTCAAATAAGAAACAATATTTTTTTTCCAATATTTCTCCAAAGTCACTTTGCCCTTTAAAAATATAATAATAAACCTCAAATAATTACTGAAGAATAATAAACCTTTTTCTGAAGATATGCAATTCCAGCCCAATAATAAAATAATGCAATAATAAAACAGCTATTGCATTAACATAAATTATTTTATTTAAATTTGCAATAATACATCAGCTATTGCAAATTAATACTTAGCTCCTTAGATAAGTTGAATACAATCGTTTTCTCCAAATTTGGCCAAAGGCCATAAAATTTTGCTTTGAAGTACAAGTAGAAAGTCTGAAGCAACTTCCTCAACTTTGCAATAATTCAAGTGATATTTCACACCCTCAAAATTGCTCACCAATTGAGAGTTTTCGTTCTCAATGGCCAAAGACAACTGCAGAAACCCTAGGCTCCACAACCATCAACAACAAACAACAACAACAACAAATCTGGATGATAGGAAATGAGCCCTCAATGCCTATTTATTCTTTTTCCTCAATAGGTCGGCCTCCTTCTAGAACTTTCCCAAGTCACCTTCTAGAAGGAATATTATAATATTATTTTATTATTTTGCACTTTATAATAAAATAATTATTCATAACATAAAGTGCAAACATAACATTACTTTATAACATGAGGTTTCTAAAAATAGAAACATATCAAGAAATCATTAGAACACCTCCATATGTAGACTGAATCACGAAAGAGCCAACAATCAACTGGGTATCTGCCAAACGACCCTCTAATCAAGCCCCATTAGCCTACAAGGATCAGAATAGGCTAATTCCTCTAAACCCATTGCTCACGAAAAAGGGGACATTACATTGTCACAAAGTGTTGGGAGGTTGCATGATGATGAGATCCTATCATCTTATGATAGTAGAAGCATTTGTGGCATGATCATAGGTCTGATTTTCAGTTTTCACAATGTTGTTCTGATTTGCTGAAGTATCCCACATAGGATTTTTCCCTAAAATC
The DNA here is from genome assembly GCA_007258455.2 of Sequoia sempervirens. Taxonomy (NCBI): domain Eukaryota; kingdom Viridiplantae; phylum Streptophyta; class Pinopsida; order Cupressales; family Cupressaceae; genus Sequoia; species Sequoia sempervirens. The sequence goes on along the minus strand of VDFB02013782.1, from coordinate 14,344 downwards.
TGATTCTTGAACTCAAAAATTCTGCCCTAATTTTTTGATTTCAAATTTCTGTTCAATCCTAACTTCTGATATGGAAATTTCTGATTGCAATCAAATACAACAGCAAACATATATATTCCAAACTTGCTCAAAATAAGAGTGAATATGAACCCTTTCAATTATACATTCAGTAAGATATATAATAGCAACATAAAATAGCAACTTTGAACAACAAAATGGATGAACAAATCTGAAAACTATTATCTAAAACTGCTGTTACAAATCTGAGTTATTGCAAAATTACATCAAAATATGGGCTCAAACAGACCCAAAAACATCTCAAAAACCTGCTGTTACAAACAGTCCCAAAAAAGAAATGCTTACATACCAAATTGCATGAAAGGGCTTCCCAAAAGCTTTCCCTAGCTGGGCAAATGATTCCAGTTATGAAACTTTCCCAAAACTTTGCAAGATAGGAACGATGTTGCCTCTAAAACCTTCAAAGTGGTGCCCTCAAGGCTAGGGTTAAACCCTAGCTGATTTATCAACAATCTACCCCAGTAACCACCTCCTATGTTGGGAAAATTAGATCTGCCCTTCTGCTGTAGTAAAATCAAAATATTTCCAAACCATAATCATCAACTCCACAAATCGCCTCCAATATCACACCAATGATCCTCCAATGGTGGCGCACCTATCTAGGGCAAAGCCATAGCTTTCAATGAAGCACAAATGCCGCCAAGATGCTGGCCCAGTCTAATCTTAGAAATCTGATTCACCAATCTGTTCTTCTCTCCACGATTATTCCCCAATGAAGTGCAAGAAGGTCTCCCTGATGAAACCTTCCCAAGAATGAATTAGGCTTTCATCTAATTAACCTCATAGGCCAAGGGTTTTCCTCCTTGGACTATGCTGCCCAAAAGTGCAGTCCATAAAAAAATTAAATTCACCCAATCATGCCCTTCAAAAGCCACTTCAATGTCCTTTATATAGCCACCTTCACCTTTACCATCAAAGAGGCCGACCCAAATTGGGGGCCCACTTCACTTTATGCAAATTTGAATTTATTTATTTTTAACCTCAACTTGGGCATCAATTCAAAAATTATTATTTTATTTATTTAATTTTTTCTCCTGATAACTCCCAAAGGGTCACCTAGCCCCAAATAACATATATAAATATAATTTTAGATGCCAAAATAATATTTAAATATCATTTAGCCTTCTCCCCTTGAGCGCAAAAAATCAAAATAATAAAATATTATTAAAAGGGACATTACAATCCTCTCTTCCCAAAATTGCTTGTCCTAAAACAATGTTAAGAATAGCACCACCTGGATCCCAAATTTTGATAACACCACATCCGACAAACATGAAAAGAGAGGAGCATCTCAAAGTGCTAACACCAAACAACTCCTCGACCACCAAACAACTCCTCGACCCCTGTAGATCTTGTTGATGTGATTTTTGTGACCGCACCAATCAGCAAAACAAAGTATCCAAAGGCTACTCCATTCTCTCTTGATCAAAGTATTTCGTACGCTAAGATTGCGAGAGAGATCGTATGTTCAACTCCAAGGTTCCTACAATGCAATGGAACACCCTCAGTTGGTTCGTTGTGATTTGTTGTTTCCACGAGGGGACTTACACAATTGTTCACAAGTTCATGGCAGCTGACAGCAGATTAATGATAGAAGGGGATTTTCGTGTGTGATGCGAATGATTTGGCAATGAGGTACGTTTTTCCTATACTAACCAGAAATGTACTGAATTGAAATAAGTGCAGGGTTTAGAAAGTCTAAGTTCTATCCTAAGGTAGGACGTGGGATCAATTTCAGTAGACTTCAACCATACTTTGCTTCGCCTCGCGTCGGACAGCCTCTACAAAGCCGGTGCAATCTTCAAGGGAGTAGCAACGAGTGTTCAAGTCATGATTCAGCATAAAGGCACCATCACAACGACGCATGCCAAGACGTGAATCATAACCGAAGTTAAGCTTATAAAGTGTTCCAGTTGACCACACAAGGAAAACTTGTCGTCAGCAAGCTGCTAGTGGTATGGATTAAACGAAGTTGCCTTGATCAAACACCACAATCCGCAACTAACATCTACTTGCATGAAATGAAATTTATTCTACTTTACGCTACTTTGAAAATGCTAAGTGATTCGGAAGGACGAAAAAGCCTTCCTAGCTACTCACAACAAAAGATGCAATCATCATCAATGAAAACTCTTTTTATTGAGAGAGCATTCACAACAACCTTTTACAAAGCAGTAAATGAGAAAGTTTTCCTTCCTCTTCAAGCTATACTAACAAACTATGCTAAGCTATCTCTCTACTCTAACAGAATGTCTATTCTCTTCTCCAATCTAATGTCTAATGAGATACAAATGAGGGGGGATGCCCCTTTTATAGATGGCCCAGTCCAATGGACAGCTCAGATTACAATCAAATGGAGGGCTCAAATCAAGCCGAATCAGCCCTAACCCTAAAAACTGCCAGAATAAGGAGTGGTACAATAAATGAATCAAAAGATTCCCACTCACTCCCAAAATAGCAAAGGAAATCAATGCCCACTATCAATCATCTAGGTCATCGTCCAAAAAGGTATTTTCGTTCTCCTTCTCTTTGGCTACAAAATCAATGAATCTAGCCAGCACAGCTTCAGCCTCCTGAACTAAGATAGGCGAAATATGATCAAGCAGGAACTCTAACACCGTAACTGCCTGTCCATGTCGAGTGCAAGACTTTCTCCAAGCCATTAAAGCATCCTGAGTGTTCTGAATAATGCTGGAGAAAGTTGAGATGTTCTCAAAGTCATTTTGAATGAAAGTCTTCATCTCTGAAAAGAAAGGTGGCAGCCTACTCCTCAAACCATCAGCAATCACCTCCTTGGAATTCATCCTCCTAGCAAATATAGCCTCTAATGTGTTCAGGACTCCATCGAGAATGTTCATCATGGCCTTTCTGACTCTAGCCGAATATGCCTGTGCTGCATCAAAGAATCCTCAGCTTGTGACAACTGATGAGTACTAGCTAGTAAAGTCATACCTATCACCTTCCTGAATTACGCCTCCCTCAACCAAAGTCTACAAGGGCGTATGCATCAAAGCCTCCAAACGCTGAATAACCTTTCTCTGATAGATATGAGCATCACCCCAGGATTGATCAACTGCATCCATCCGTGCCATAATGCTGGAAGCCTGCTGGTAAGCATGAGCAAGATCCTCCATAAACTTCTTTGTCTCAGCACGAACACTAGTAACCCACTTATCTGCTTCTTGTGCCATCTTCCTCAAATCTTCCAAGCCGCTAACTGATTCTCTAGGAAACTTGGCTGGAAGCTCAATTGTCGGATTCTCCTGCCCACAAGGACGAGACAAATGTTGTATGTAACTAATCAAATTTTTGTGCTCCTTCAATTTATTGTATTTTCCTTCAGTCCAGAGCAATCTGTCCTTGAGTGCCTGGTAGGAGTTATCACACTCCTCAATTATTTGTGCTCCTATGGGGCGACCTAACTCCATGGTGGTGATCACATAATTTTCTAGCACAGCCTCATCTCGATCACACTCAACCCTTCGCATAGCCATGTGAGTGGTGCGAGAGCCATCTTCATCTGTTGAAATCTTTAAAAATTTACTATCCCTCTTCTTTGTCGGAAGCGCATTGATCCTACTCAAGAATTCCTCCATCTCAACTACTGGATCAGTTTCTTCAACAAAGCTCCTCCTCATCCTATCTCTAAGCCAATCTAGTACCACTTGCTGTAAATCTGAAATAATAAATGGCTATTCATTCCTTACTTCTTCTTCATGAACCTCTTCTCTAACTTCATCCTAATGAAGCTCATTGGCTTCTATGGGTTGGGTACCTCCTGAAACTTGGGCCTCCTGTCGAGTAACTGTATCATCCTCTAATGTTGCCTCAAGCTCATGCTGGAAGTGTGTATTTGTGGCTGTTTCTTCATCTTCTTCCTGTTGGTTGTCTCTGATAGGTGCGTTGACACTCTAGCCAACAGACTCCCTTCGAGGTGGCTGATTCGCCTCCTATAACTCATGTTCCTTATTCAATATATTTCTCTGATTAGAAAACAATGAAACTTCTTGTACACTTGGAGAACATGTCTCCAATGGTGTAGGTAATGCCACCTCGACTCTCGGAGGCTCTGGCTGGACTGGCTCTTTCCTTCGTGACTCCAGAGCTCGAGCAACATGTTTCTTCTTTGCAGCAGTTGGCGACCTATGATCTCCCATCAAATTATAAGTAAGAGGAATGGACCTACTCTTAATCCTGTTCACATGTTTCTCAACTCATCCCCTAGTGAACATCAGGACTGGTATGCCAAGTGTATCCAAATCCGCAATCTCTGGCTCCGACCAATTTGGAAGTGGGAGAGGTGTATCCCTTATTGTATCATAATCTAGATGAAGAACATTCATATCCTCATCCACCTGGTCTGGCACTGGAATAATCTTGCACTCCCTAATCATGCTCAAAGGTAATCTTGAAAACATCCTTTTTCTTACTTCAGCTTCATCCAATGCACTAGCCCAGTAATCTTCAATATTTGCCTTATGCTTGAACTCCTCTGACAGTATCCATCTGATATTTCTGTGAGGATCATAATACTGCCTGCTAGTGTGATAAGAAAGGTGGAAAAACTGAAGCTCATTTTTAGCTTCCTTGGCTGCCTGTAGTGAAGGACACACTTCATCTGAATTTCCCATGACGATTGGGAAGTCAAGTCTTCCCTTCTTCTTTTTCTTCTGAATCTTATCATAGGCAATGAGTTGCCTAGATATTTCTAACATCAATATCCTGTTCGTAGGGTATTTGGGCAACCTATATGGATATGAAGAGAACCCTTGCAGCCTAATATAAGTAAATTTTGGAAATTGGATAAACCAACATCCGTACCTTTCTATCAGCGCCTGAGCCTCCCTTCATATCCTGTGATGAGCTCTTTGCTAAAGTGATCTCGTTATGTGCATGGTGAAGGTGTCATTGACTCTCTTATAATGAGATGTGCTCGTCAAGTGCAGCTGTGGACAAGCCTCACGAATCTTGAACTACTGAGAGCCACATCCAATAGGCTCCTTGTATGATATTCCTCTGTACTTCGTCATACAAGCCAACATGTAGATAATGTACGAGCCCATGTAAAATGTCTTCTTTCTCCTCAAACTCCAGAGCTGCTCATGCAAATTATCACTGATCATTACTGCCCAATTAATAAACTCCTTGCCTTCCATCACAAGATTGATGTAATAAAACATCCAAGGTGATGAATGCCTGGGGGCATCCTCCAACTCTGTTGAGCATCATGATCAAATCACAGTATTTTTGCTTCAAATCATCTGAGATTATCTTCTTTGGCAACTTCGTGCGAGTGGGCTTGGGCTTGTTCATCCAATGAGAGTTTATCATATCAACACATCTGTCAAATATAGAGGCATACATACGTTCAGCATGTTCTCTCGTTTTGTAGATCATCTTCTCATGTGAGGGAATTCCAAATGCTTCGCCAATAGCTGCAGGCGTGAGGTTGACAAACAATCTGCCATCAGGTGAGACAATAGACCTTTGCTCTGGGTTGTAATAGTTAGCACACTCCATGATCAACTCCGGACACTGAATTGCTGGTGGAAAACCAGCAGCTGCATAAAGTCCACTTCTGACAATATTATGTGAAGTGATTGATGGACGATGGCCTCCAACTCCCATCATTCGACTTTTGAAAGCTTCCATGTTGAAAGAGCCCAAGTTCGTGTCAGCCAACTTCCCTAACCTTGAAGAGAACTTCGACTCCAACAGGAAAGACTTGCTCATCTTTTTGATCACAACTTGTCTGGACGCATTTGCGTTGCTGGATTCAGCATTATTTTCCCTGCTAGTCGCTCTTACTTCGGCCATTCTGCAAAAACAAAAGATAGTCATTAGAAATTTAACTTAGAAAAATAAAATCACATCGGGCTTGTTGTGACTTTTCACACATCGCCCCATTCAGATGGGGACCCCCTTATTTTTGCTCCGTTCCGGTCTTTTGGCTTGGGTTTTCCTCGCTCTCTCGCTCTGTCTCTTTTCTGGTGTCCGTCTTTCGGGAGGGGGGTTGTGTCGTCATTGAGCTTAAACGTGAAGATATTGGCCAATTCTAAAATTAGGGTTTCATCATTTTTGGTCAAGTCAAGGTCAAGTAGGGCCAGTAAATTGAAAATTGAACTTAGCAATGTTGTCAGTAGACATCCAGCAGGCTTCCAGCCAGTTTTCATTGAATTCCGAGATACTTACTATTTTTAGTAAGTCTGCAATTCCAGGCAATTTGTCAGCATTTTCGAGATTCCGATCATCACACAGCATTCAGAGTACATCAGACTGCTTGTATGCCAAATTTGAGCAAAATTGGACAACTTACTATTTTTAGCAACCGCTTCCAGACAATTTCGTGGTCCGTGATGCGTAGATTTTCTTTGCATGTCCGGGATATTCCTTCCGGTTTTTTGAGACCTTCAAGGACGACATATAACATGCAAGCTCTATGATGATCACTTTCGATCTCAAAATTTCTTCTCCGAGGCTATTTTTAGGGTTTGCATGTCGAGCTTTTCTTTGCATGTCGCGATTCCCTCGAGCGGTTTTTCGGGAGCTTCGCGATGGTGTGACATGCAAACAAGGATTCTCACTCAGTAAGGAACTTGCTATTTTTAGCAGGTATGCCCCGGCAGCCGCTTCCCAGCAATTCAAAATCACGAGCTGATCACAGTGCCGCAAAAACGAGAGCAAACGGAGATCTTTTGATACGCATGCAATGCAAATTAGGGTTTCCGGCTTCGGAGCCTAAAAATAGGCATCAAAAGTCAAAATCTCCGAAAACCGATGTAAACCATCGCGATCAGCATTCTTCAAGCTATCTGCTGGTGAAATTTCAGGTCAAACGGAGCACTTACTATTTTTAGTAAGTCAAATTGGAAACTGGCTAAAAATAGTAAATCAGTTGCATGCATCAGTGTCGGCAGCAAGGTCACATGGTGAGGATCGCCTCATCCGAATTTCAACTCGATTGGAGCTTGGGAGCTATCAGAATCAAGAGCTTACTATTTTTAGTAAGCCACCTTCAAAAACAGGCTATAAATAGCAGGGTGCCTAAAAGTTGCAGTGTCGACAGGTTGAAAAGGTTATGAAGAAGCTGTGTTTAAAATTTCAGGCCATTCCGAGCTTCAGAGGCGCGAATACAGAGAACTTACTATAAATAGCAGGGCACGATGCTGGCAAGGATGAAAATTTTGTCTAAGTTTGGAGTCTCGTCCAGCAAGCATAGGAAAATGCGCCCATCTCAGCTGGAGGCATAAAAAATTTCAAGATGCAAGTTCATCCACCACACAGGGCAAAATGCGCCCATGGCAGGGGAGTCAAACAAAAGTCAAAGAATTTCATCCTGCTCAGGGGTCCAAATGCGCCCAAGGAGGAAGAGGGAAAAGTTAAAATTTTTTCTAAGTATGGGAAATCCGCCTCAAGGGTCAAAATGCGCCCATCCTTCACAAGCATGAAAATGCGCCCAGTTCACAAGGTGGTCAAAGGAAGGTCAAACATGAAAATCCGCCACCCTCAAGGAAATGCGCCCAAGGTTGATTTTCATCCTTCACACAAGAGGAAATGCGCCCATCCTTCTCTCTCATCAAAATGCGCCCAACTCACAAGGAGTCAAAGCATAGTCAACGTTTTCTGTCCTCCTTCATGGCTAAAATGCGCCCAAGTTCATGCATGTCAAGACAAAAACACGGAAGTTGAAGGGTCACAAGGCGTGGAAGCTAGTTTCATCCTTCTCTCTCATTGAAATGCGCCCATCCTTCTCTCTCATGGAAATGCGCCCAAGTTTGAAGTGTAAGTGGTAAATGCGAATGGTGAACAGGGTGAAAATGTTACCTAGGCGTGGTAAACTCAAGGTAAAGGGTGGACGTTATCCTCCTTCATGGCTAGAATGCGCCCAAGGTGGTGGGCCTTGGAGAAACCTTGCTATGCGTGTGAAGGGAGTCATAAGGTGTTAGGAATATTTCCTAAGGCGTTAAGAATAAAATTGTTAAGTGTGATGTGCGCCAAGAGTAAGGGTGATATGCTAGGTGTGGAAAATATTTCAAGGTGTTGAGAGTTAAAATGAAATATACGCCTAGGGTGATGGAGAGATGTGTGATGGAAAATAGTTATAAGGTGTTAAAAAAAAAATTTGAAGGCGTTAAGGATGTTTTGAGATGTGCTAGGCGCCTTGGGTAGAAATAAAATATTTTCTAAGTGTGTAAAATTTGCCTAGGCGTTGGGCTTTTAATGAATATTTTCCAAGTGTGTAGTGTGGAGTGAAGATGAAATGTGCAAGGCAGGCTGGAACAAATAAAAATTTTCTAAGTGAAAGTTCCTCTCCACTGGCGATCAACAAATTTTTTTTTTTCTAAGGCAAGATTTCAAAAATGCAAAGATGATTTAAATATTTTCTAAGGAAAATTATTTTCTTCTTAAATACGCCTAGAGCTCCAAGTTGATGAATTTTCCGGAGCACGAGCAACTCTTCTCAGTAATGGAGCCAGAGACGAGGATATTTCAAGTTCTTCAAATTTTTCAAGAAGTCAGAGCAACACAGAGTGATCACGGGCGAAGAACGAATTTAAAATGATGGAAATAATATTTTTCTAAGGTTCAAAATTCGAAAAATTAAATGAACCCGTTCGTTGGGTACCCATGAATTCGAGACATTCTGACGAAAATTTGCTTCTGGGTACTGAACATTTGTGATGATGAATGGATTTCCAGATCTTTCAAACTTCGCCGACACTTTTTCAGTGAAGAATTTAATCAGTGCTCGAATTGTGGATTTTCCTAAGGAAGAATTTTAAATTTTCTAAGGCAAAAGTGAATAAATGTGTTTTCAAGATGAATTTTCTTCGAACGATGAATCTAAAGGGAATTGCCTAGATGATTTTGATTAAATTCTTCGAAGATGAATTTTCCAGAGTTGATGATGAAGTTAAGAATTCGAATTTAAGTGACGGAGCTCCAGCTGGTGAGTAAAATATGATGAAGTTAAATTAAATTTTTCGATGAGGAATTCAAAACGCCAGTCAAAGTCAAGTTTCTAGAAGAATAATATTCCCGACGACTGGAGACAAGTGTCAGAAAAACCAGAGAGGGAAAATTCGAATTCTTGAAGTGGAGTAGTGGAGTTTAATGGCACTGGCTAAAATTAACGTCTTCTAGAATTTGAATTTTAGCTATAAAATGGAGAGGCTTTTCACTCATTTTCACAGCTGGAGAAAGCGCACTTGCTCTGAGATTGAAGCATCGAAGTAAGTTGCTGAAGTTTGAGGGAGTTTGAATTTTGCTGGGGTGGAGTTTGCTGAGAAGAAGACGCCTTAAGTGCTGAAGAGAAGGTACGCCATTGTCAAGTGGAGAAGTGTTTGCTGCAATTTGAAGTTGCTTGAAAAGGTACGGCTTTGAGCCTGAAATTTGATTTGCTTGAATTATAGTAAGAGGTGCGCCATTGCTTGAGAAGTACGGCCTTGTTAAGCTAAGGTCTGAAATCTGATTTGCTTGAATTGGAGTTGCTTAAAGAGGTGCGCCATTGCTGAGAGCTTGAGAAGTACGTCCTTGCTAGTGTTGAAGTTGAAGTCTGATTTGATTAAGTTTGGTCGAAATTGCCATTTGAAAAGGACGCCTTGTATTGAATTGAAACATTGAGAACTTTAAAAGTACGGACTTGCAAGATTGCTGATTGCTGATACAAAGTCATTCAATTTGCTGATTGAGAAGTAGAGTCATCAAGGTTCACTTAGAAATCTGTTCTAAGTGTTGGAATTCGAATTTATTCAAGAGAAGAAGCTGAGGTTTGCAAACACGAAAGATATTGCAGCTTCTAGAATTCAACTGCAGCCCCTATATCCTGCCTTATTTTATTTAAATCTGATTGCTGATGAAACGTTTGTTATGTTGCAGATGGCTGAAGCGAGGACAACCGGAAAGGACAATGGTGCCTCCAGACAGGCTACGATCAAGAAGCTGAGCAAAACGTTCATGCCGGAGTCAAAGTTCATTTCAAAGTTGGGCAAGTTGACGGACACGAACCTGGGCTCTGTCAACCTGGAAACATTCAAGAATAGGCTGTTTGGGATTGGAAGTCATCGAGCTTCGGTCACTTCGCACAACATCGTCCGGAGTGGATTATATGCAGCTGCTGGTTTCCCGCCAGCTATTCAGTGTTCGGAGTTGATTATGGAGTGCGCCAACTGTTACGAGAAAGAACACCGGTCGATCACGTCACCAGATGGCCAAGTACTTGCCAATCTCACTCCGGCAGCCATTGGTGAAGATTTTGGGATCCCGGTGCATAGAAACATGATCTACAAGTCCAGGGAGCGAGCGGAGCGTATGTATGCTTCTGCTTTTGAACGATGCATGGACACAATTAACACTCACTGGATGAGCACTCCGAGGCCGTCTCGTACGAAGTTGCCGAAACAGATCATAGCAGAGGACTTGAAGCAGGAATATTGTGATCTCATCATGTTGCTGAGCAGGGTTGGTGGTTGCCCTCAGTCTTATATTTTTGAGCCGTGGATGTTTTATTACATCAACCTGGTGTTGGAGGGCAAGGATTATGTCAATTGGGCTGAGATGATCAGCGATAACATACATGAGCAGCTCCTGAGTTTGCGGAGGACAAAGACATTTTACATGAGTTCCTATCTAATTTATATGTTGGCACGGATGACGAGGTACAGAGGGATTTCTTACAAGGAACCCATCGGTTGTGGCTCTCACCAATTCAAAATTCATGAGGCATGTACGCAGTTGCACCTTTCGAGCACAACCCATTGGCTGCCGCAGTCAATCCATTCATTCACCATGTACATCACGGCTGCTTCGTGAGAGGTTACAGCTGCGTAATCTCTAGAAATGCCCAGAGCTAATTGAAAGGTATTGGGTGTTATTTATACAATTTCCAAGATTCTCATACACAGGTCAAGTAGCGATTTTCTTCACCATATAGGCTGCCTAAGTACCCAACGATAAAAAATAATAATGCTAGAGATAGCACAGCCATAGCCTTGACAAAAATCCGTAAGAAAAAGAAGAAAGGAGGGATAGAGTTTCCGCCAGATGGGCAACTCGATCTAGGTTTCTCCTTCCTCGGGATGTGCATGTAGAGAAGCTGAAAGTGAGCTTCAATTCTATCATTTCTCATATCACACAAGTAGACAACACTATGACCCGCACCATAACATCAACTGGGTGTTGTCAGAGGAATTCAAACACAAGGCCACCATTGAGGATTATTGGGCTGATGCAGTTGATGAGATTGAAGTGAGAAAGAGGATGTTCTCTAGATTGCCGATTACTCTGATCAGGGAGTGTGAGGTAGTTCCGGTTCCGGACCAGGTAAATGAGGATATGGATGTAGTCCATCCAGACTATGCAGCTGTTCGGGATACTCCACTTCCGCCTATAGATTGGTCAGAGCCCGAGGTCGCAGATTTGGATACTCTATCCATCCCGGTTATGACATTCACCAGGGCATGGGTCGATAGGCGAGTGAGCAGATTGAAAGGTAGGTCAATTGCTTTGACTTACAACTTGATGGGAGATCACAGGACGCCCACCACAGGAAGGAAGAAACAGATCACAAGAGGACCAGAGTCCAGAAAGAAAGAAATAATTCAGCCAGAACCTCCACGAGTTACAGTAGCAATACCTTTGGAGACACGTTCTCCAAGCATACAGGAGGTATCTTTATTTGCTGATCGTAGGGTTACATACCGCACCGGTAGTACAGATGATATTCGACTAATCGAGGGAGTCGACAATGGAAAGTGCGCCAATGCACTGGCCAGCTCTGATCAGCAGGATGATGAGGGGACTATTACTAACCCTCAGTTTCAGCAGGAGATAGAGGCGGCCATGAATGATGGCGACGATGATGATATAGTGTCAGGTGACACTCAGCCACTTGAGGACGATGAGCCTCGCCAGAATGAGGAAGAAGTGGAACAGGTTAGAGAAGTCGAGGCACAGGAGCAGCAGCCCTTTGATATATTATACGAGGTGCCCGATTGGCTTAGAGATAGAATGCGAAGAAGCCCGAGCGAGGAGATTGATCCAGCAGTTGAGATGGAAGAGTTTTTGAACCGGATCAGTGCTCCTCCGCCGAAGAAGAAGGCAAGAAAATTTTCGAAGATCTCCACAGATGAGGATGGCTCTCGTACCCTTCACGTTGCTGTCCCACGAGTCGAGTGTGACCGGAATGAAGCAGCTCCGAAAAACTATGTGGTCACCACTCTTGACTTGGGACGCCCTACTGGTGCACAGATTGTTGAGGAGTGCGATAACTCCTTCCTTGCCCTTAAGGATAGATTATTCAAGAAAGAAGGAAAATACAAGAAGTTGAAACGAGAACACAAGGCGTTAGTTGGATATGTTCAGCAGTTGTCTCGTTCTCGAGGGCAGGATGTACCAGTGATTGAGCCTCCAGCGGATATTCCTAGAGAGTCGATCAGCGGCTTAGTAGAGTTGGGGAAGATGGCACAAGAGGCAGACAAATGGGTCACAGGAGTTCGTACGGAGACAGAGAAATTCATGGAGGACCTATCCTTTGCTTTTCAGCAGGCCTCTACTATTTTGGCACGAATGGATGCAGTGGATCATGCTTGGGGCGATGCCTCTATCTATCAGAGTAAGGTGATCCAGCGTCTTGAGGCGCTGGAGACATGCGCCATTGCAGCTTGCCGATTGATGGAGGTGCCGCCCGCTTAATGACCGATATGATTTCTCTCGGTGGTATTCTTCGGCTATCACAGGGCGTGGCTTCTTCGATGCAGCACAGGCGGATTCAGCCAGGATTCACAAGGCTATGGCCAATATTATAGATGGAGTTCAGAACACATTCGAGGCCATCTTCGCTAGGCAGTTGAGTCCAGAGGAGATAAGTTTTGATAATTTGAGGGGTTTGCTGGTTCCCTTCTTCGCAGATGTTAAGACCTTCGCACAAGATGACTTTGAAAATACTGCTACATTCTCCACTTTGATCCAGAACACGCAGGACTCATTGGCTGCTTGGAGAAAATCTTGTAATGCAGGCACCCAGCACTCACATGCTGTTAGAGTTTCGGGGCTTAGATTGTAGTTCCATCTATTTCGCTTGAGGAGGTTGGAGAGGCCGCATTTCATGCATTTGTTGAGTTGGCAATGAGAGAAGGTGCCACGGGAACACGCCATCGATCTAGGATCTTCTAGAAGACTGAATATGGAGCATTTATTACCTTTTTCTATTTTTGGGAGTGAGTGGAAATCTTTGATTCATTTAATGTACCACTCCCTATTCTGGCAGTTTTTAGGGTTAGGGCTGAGGTGGCACGATTCTGGCCACTCTATTAATTGTAACCCTAGCCGTCTTTTGGGACTTGGCTAGCTATAAAAGGGGGAGTCCCCCTCATTTGTAAGGCATCAGATTAGAATTAGAAATTAGAGATCAGAGATTAGATCAGAGCTAGAGATTGTTGAGTAGAGCTAGATAGTGTAGAGCATTTTGCATAATTTGGAGAAGAGAGAAAGTTTTCCCTTTGAAAACTTTTGAAGAGACTGTTGTGTAACACATTTTGTGATAATAGATCTTTTCATTGATGATGGAATTTGTCTTGTCATGAAATGCTAGCAAGGTTTCTTTTTCCTTTCGTATCCAAGTAGATTAAATTCATGCAAGTAGCTTACTTTGGTGTGTGGTGTTTCATTGAGATAGCTTCATTTTATTCCATACCACTAGCGGCTTGTTGATGATAAGTCCGCCTTGCGTGGTCAACTGGACATTATTTTGTGCTTGACTTCGGTTATGGCTTACATACTTATATGCGTTGTTCTGATGGTGTACGTATGTTAAACTGTAACTTGAATACCTTTCGCTATCCCCTTTGAAGATTGCACCGATTTTGCTGAGGCTGTCCGACGGAGGCTAGGTGAAATCTGGTTGAAGTCTATTGAGACGAAGCCCCACATACCTTGCATTTAGAATAGAGTACCAATTTCTTAGGTCCTTTCCCTTTTACTTTCAGCATACTTCTTGTTAGTTTTAGAAAAGAATACACATTGCCAAATCATACACGTAAGAATCCCCTTCAAATTACATATCAACTGCTAACTGTGATAAGTCTGAACAACTACGTAAGTCCCCTTGACATACCAGCAATATCACATCAAGCCAAACTGAGCCTATTCGCACTAAAAGGAACCTTGGAGTTGAACGCACGAACTTTCTGGCAATCTTAGCGTGCGGAATACTTTGATCAAGAGAGAATAGAGCGTCCGTTGGGCGACTTTGTTTTGTGTTGGTGCG
>VDFB02013781.1:0-20096 GCA_007258455.2 Sequoia sempervirens | reverse complement strand
TGGTAGCATCCACACAAGCATCAGATAAACCTAGTGCTTTAACTAGTTCTAGGGAGCATATATTCAATCCTGCTCTGCCATCTACTAAGACTCATCTAACCTTATGTTTATGGATGAAGACTTTGATATGCAGTGCATCATTGTGAGATGGCTTAGGTGAAGAATAGTCTTGTTCTAAAAATTTAATGTGATGGGGAGTAGTTAAGTATCCAACCATGGCTTTGAATTGGTTGACATCAATGTCGTTAGAGATAGAAGACTCCTACAAGGTTTTATCAAGTATAGCTTTGTGCACAAGGGATATGTGTAGAAACTCGAGTATGGAGATTTGAGCAGGCTTTTTTCCCAATTGGTCAATAAGATTAAAGTTTCCCTTTGGTTGTGACTATTTGGAAGAGGGACCAAGTATTGTGATCTTTGGTTGTCTAGTAGGAGGGCCAGATATTATGACCTTGCCTCTACGGGTCGTGACATTGCACTCCTAAGTCTTCTTAATGGTGACAGTATTGACATGTTTGTTGATAGCTCAGAGGTGATTAATTATGGGTCCACTAGAATAGTAAAAGGTGGTGTGAGTGTAATTGGCTCAATTGTTATTATTCTTTGGACCTGACATGGAGGGATTATTTGAACCATGATCTTGTAGTGGGTTTTTATGAATTGTATGGTCTGAATTTTAAGCAAATTTTTGCCTGTCTAGTTCAATGGTATGATTTTTAATAAGATCCTGTATAAGTTTTCTTAATTGTTGACAGGAGGAAGTTTTATGCCCTTTTGCTTGGTGGTAATCACAAAATGCATTATCGTCCCACCATGATGACTTGAACTAGCTGAGGTCATATGGTTTAGGGTTCTACAATGTGATGGTTCCATTTTGGAGAAGCTTTTTGAGGACAACTTTGATTGGTTCACCCAAAGGGATGTATGTGCGTCTTTTTGGAAACTATCGAGTTTGACATGGTTTCCCTTGGTTTTGATTGTTTTGTATGGAATTTGCAGTAGGTGTTAGTGTAGTTAATGGTGTGTTTTGCAGTTGAGCTCCTTTGAGAGTGATTGTAGGACCTATCACGTTTACTGTTTTAGCATCAACAATTCCATCATTGGTGATATGCTTGTTTTTTACCTAAAATTTGTTTTTGTCAGTAGGTGGGTTTTCATTGGTGTTCTTGTTGCCATATTTAAGTTCTCCTTTAGCAATAAGGTATTTTTCAAGTTGGACTCCTTTTTTGATGAGGTCTACGAAAGTGGTGCAACAATGAACTTGTAAATTATATTTCAATGGGCCTACAATGTTTTGGACAAAAATGTTTACCTTCGCTTTTTCTGGTATCTCAACAGGGCATCGACTTGCCAAACCCAGCCATCTTTGGAAAAATGGGATGAATGTTTTTCATGTATCTTCTTGAGTAAGCGTACATAAATTGGTGATGGTAACATCAGTGTCAATGTTATAGGTATAATTTTCTACAAACTTATTAGCAAGTTCCTCCCATGACTTTATTCCTTTGGGAAAGGTAGCAAACCATTCAAGTGTGGGACCTGTGAGACTTCTAGGGAAGAGTCTCATCAAATAGGTATGTTCATATGCAATTTCCATGCAATTGGTTGTAAATTCTCGTATGTGTTCAAGGGGATTAGTTTTTCTTTTGTATTTGGTGAAGTTGGGTACCACATACCCTGGAGGGAACTATGGCATTTATAAACTCGTGTCAAATGGGTATGGACATAAGTCATAGGACGTGTGGGTCTTTTTGTGGGACAATTGCATGTTCTCCTTTTTTTTTTTGCAAGGTCGCAATTTGAGTTGTGACACATCAATTATAGGGTTGTTTGTGGCATCACACATGCTGATAATAGGTATTCCATGAGTTCCCATTTGATGCGATGATGTGTTCTAATTCAGGATGTATTGTTGTGGATGTATGATGTGTTTTGGTTTGGAATTTATTGGTATTGATAATTTTGATTAGGAATATGTTTTGTATGGATGTGTGACGTGTATATAAGAATGTGTACTCCAGCGGTGTTGGTCTGTATTTACAGAATATGTTGTCCTTGAGTGTTTTGATGCCCAAATGATGCCATATGTTGTGTTATTTGATTTCCTTGTCCAAATTGGTAGATGTGGCCATGTGGAATATTGGTATTTTTCCTTTGGGGAATGTTATTGTTGGTATTGATTTGTGACAAAGTATTAACATTTGGCTGGGGTCCTAGCATAGTGATTCGTCGTTTAGTTCTCCCAAAGGGGTTCGATGGGTTTGTTCCCATGGCATTAGTTGAGGACCCAATTAAAAGGTTTGATGATGTCATTTCCATAGCACTAGATGTAGATCCAAATAAAAGGTTTGATGAATTTGTCCCCATTGATCCAAAGGTAGCCCCAACAACTTGTGACGAAATTGTTGATATTTGTGGGATAGCTTGTGATGTGGCTTGTGATATGGTTGATGTTTTCCCAATGGATGTGGTGTTGACCATGTTAAAATTATTTTGAGTGGGGTGCCCATGGAAGTAGCATTGATAGTTTTCATTGCACTTTGTTTTGTGGCACCAATGAAGGCATTGTTTGCATTATGTTGTGGTTGATTGGTATTGGAGGTATTGTTTGCATTGTTGTTTGCATTATGATTGGGAGATGTTGCTCTTAAGGTGTTAATGTCAAACCCTCATGGAAATTTAGCCCCTTGGTCTAAAAGCATGGCTAGATATCTTTCTAAATCTTGCAAGATTAATTCCTCCACAAAGGAAGCCACATCGAGGTTTTGGGTGGAAATTCTTCCATGAATACATGTTTGTTTTCATCTCTACATTTAAATTGTTCAAAGGGATTGCGTGAAGAAGATGCCATGTTCAGGTCACTGAAAGGGTTGATGAAAGGTGCCCTCATGTCTGTGTTTTGCTTCATGTCATTAGAAAAGTTGTAGGATTTGGTGTATTGTCCAAAAGGGTTCATTTTCCTTCTTTTCCTTTGGAGCCTAGTCTCAACCATATAAGGATTTTCTCAAATAAGGGAGTGAAAATGACAACTAAGTCTACGAATGGGGAATGATATGACACTATGCTTTTGGATTTTTGGTATAAGAAATTCTATAATGCAAGGTGATAATGTTGTCTAAAGGGGATGTCAAATGCAAAGTGATAATGAAGACTAAAATGAAAGGTATGACACTATTTTTTTTGGATCTTTGGAATAAAGGATGCAAGAAAATGCCAAATGATAATGAGTGATGGAAGACTAAAATGTTCTAAGGTATGACAATGCAAATGCAAAAGGTCTAAGGTGCAATCAATTTTGATGGACTTTTAGGAATGGTCTACTTAACCACTCAAAAGCTCGGTCAATGTCTCAATTTGGATTATCAAAGGACTTGTGGTAGGACTAAATGAAAGGACAAGATGACAAAGTGAGGTTTCCTAACTCGACTTATGAGTTGGAAAGTTCTTACAAAAGGACAATGACTAAAGGAATTGATTTTGACTTAGTCCAATGATAACCTACTTTTGAAGGCAAATATTTTTCAAAGTATGGAAAGTTTTCCTATTTCAAAGTCTACAAAAATGAGGACCTAAGGACTTGTTTATGTTGAAAATGATGATGGATCCTAAGGTGCAACTAAAAATTTGCAAAGGTAGACCTATGGTAAAATGCAAGCAAAAAGATACAAAAATGAGAGACTTGAGCAATTCCTTTTCTAACTTTGAACAGAGGCCATTGAAAAAAGATGTTTATAAGTAGATTGGAAATGCTTGGTCATGGGTTTGGACAGTAATAGTGTTTTTCCCAAAGGACAGTAATAGTGTTTTCCTATTTCAAAGTCTACAAAAATGAGGACCTAAGGACTTTTTTATGTTGAAAATGATGATGGATCCTAAGGTGCAACTAAAAATTTGCAAAGGTAGACCTATGGTAAAATGCAAGCAAAAAGATACAAAAATGAGAGACTTGAGCAATTCCTTTTCTAACTTTGAACAGAGGCCATTGAAAAAAGATGTTTATAAGTAGATTGGAAATGCTTGGTCATGGGTTTGGACAGTAACAGTTTTTTTCCCAAATGATAGGAAATTGTGTCATTTCAGGAAGCAAATGTGTTTCAGGGGATCAAATGCATCTCAATTTTAGCAAATGCGTTGTTTCAGGTCATAGATGCAGTTCAAAAAATAAATTGCATTGTTCTAGAAAGTGAATACATTGTGTTACAATCAAATGTGTTGTTTCAATTAGAAAATGAATCTTAGCATATCAATTGTGGTTCACAGAATCTCAGATGCGGTTCAAAATGTTGAATGTGTTACACAGGGTAGAAAATACATTGCAGAATGAATAAAAGTCTAGTTTCTTTGCAATTTTGGCAGATTTTTAGGATTTTTTTAGTTTGACTGTGTTTTTCCAGATCTATGAAGGATGTTTATTTGTTTATTGTTTTAGAAAAAACTTTACAAACACATGGTTTTGTCTTTGAAAGTTGAAAACAAGCACAATCCTAGGTTTGGCAAGGACTATATTCACTAAATTCCACGTGGGTTTCCCCAACCACACTTATTCTTAGCAGGTGACTTAGAAGCTTGGCCACACTGGCTCGCCCTTACATTGCACTCACTTCTCAGGTCAACCAAGCTTCGATCCCTCATAACTCTCCCATGATAGGCTCTTCACCTCTACTAAGAACTATGAGAATGTGGATGCCTTGGCAATGACTATTGTTGCACTAGCGAATAGAAATGGTTTTTGGAAACTACACAAAAGGTTTTTAGTTCAGGCACCCATTTGAGTGGCCACACATGAGGCAAGATTAGCTCCAATAAGGAGGAATCTTAGCCTATAGAGGTTACACTCCATAAGGTTTATGGGGATTTACTTGTCTATGTGACACATCTGCACTCGCAATCCTAAGTTTTCCATTAGGATTCACATTTGTATACTAGTTAGGAGTAGCTCGGCTAAAGAGCTTTGTTGCTAGTTTGAGTCACTTTGGGGTGAGTACTTTTTCCCACCAAGGAAGGACCAATTCCTAGAGTCAATAACAATTTCTCTTGCACCCAGGATCACACAAGTATGCAAGGGGAGAGGATACTTCTATTATTGAATCGGGGCTACACAAATTGAAAACACTTGTTCATTTTAATTTCTAAATTGAAATGTGGGGGTGGTAAATTAACAACTTCTAAGTGTTTTTTGTTTCTCAAGATCGTACAAGGCACAAGAAAATTGCATACACACTCAAAATCTTTCACTACACCATAGGACAAAAAAATCACTTGTTTGTTTTAAACCCAACTTAATGTGAGACAAAGAATGATCATTTTAAGCCAATGTCATGAAAATGCATGTAAATTTTAGCCTTGATGATTCTCAATGCAAGATTGTGTTCATTTTAAACTCATGAGTGAATGCATGTTCATTTTAAACCCATGAAATGTAAATTCAAGTTGTTTGTGATTTTTTTTTTGTTAGGATTGTAAAGGAGTTATAAAATAATCAACAAACAAACATTAGCCACTCCTTCCAACTTTTCCACATGCTACAAACAACATATTAGTAACCCAAAGTCCCTAAGCTATTAAACAAAAAAGAGAAATCTGGAAAATACAGTAAAAAATTGAAAGCAAATTTTTACCAAGAAAATGTGTCATTTTGTAGAGCAAATCTGTTGCAAAACTGGAAGCCATAATTTACTAGGCAAATGCATTGTTTTGCAAAGCGAATGTGTTGAAACAAGCGGATGCATCATTCAAGTCTGCAAATGCATCTTGGGAAATGGAATGTGTCATTTTTTCTATCATATGCAGCTCAAAAATGAAGATGTGTCATTTTGCAGATCAAATGTGTTGTGATGCAGTGATTGTGGCTCAAAAAGTTGTAGATGTGACATTCCATACCTATACCTACAAAATAGATCAAAAATTTGTATGAAAATCTATAAAAAATGCATTTTTGGTATTGGGTTCACCAATGTAACTAAGGGAAAATGTTAGGTTAGCATTATAAAGTATAAACAAACTAAACCCTAGCTAAAAAATGAAGAAAAATAGAAAAAAATAGCATAAAAACAAAGAACAATCTCACCAAGTCTTCATGTCCTCCATGAATCACCTTCATTGCACCTTCTCCATTTATTGCAAGTAGATATTTTCCCTCAAATTTTTGTTGAGCAACCTATGACTATGAATATGTCCTAAGAAAATATTGAAGGATTGTATTCAAAAGCTAACAATGCAAGTGTGCAAGAAAGCCTAAATTATGCAAAAATGTTATGACGACATGAAATCACAAAGTCAAGAGATGTCTAAATGAGGCTAAAATTGCCTTTTTTATAGAAAAACCAATTTTAGATGAATGACTGAGATTGAAAGATGAGAGATCCCCTAAGATCAATGGCTAAAATTAAATGTGACAACCCATAATTAGGGTTAGAGAAAAATTAAGTTAAAATTTGAAATGAAGGGCTAAGATTTCATAAATGCATGCGACAAGAGGAAATAATAAGCAATCTTAAAAAGAAAAATGAGAAACAAATAATAATTTGAAACATTTGATTTAAAGATCTGAGCTGACCTTTGAATTAAAAACTAATTTAATTCAAAAAGATAACCACAGACAATAAATAATAATTAAATTATTTACTTCAGTGAGAAATAGAGTGGGACAATTTTAACACTGATTTTATTTAAAATTAAAAGAAATAGCAGGGAACAATAATTAAACAAATTATAAAAATTTATTTCTAATTACAAGAACATATTAGGGAATTAATGATGCATTTAAATAAATAAATAAAGTTTATTTATTTAAATAATCACGAGGAAATAGTAGACAAATAATGATTAAATAAATTTAGGGACTTATTTAATTATGGAAAGACATAAGAAATTAGCGATGTATTTAAATAAAACAAATAAATTTATATTTATTATTAAAATAGTCAAAAGGAATAAAGACATGAATTAATTAAATAATTGAGAATTATTTAATTAATAATTGAAATTAGACCATAGACATAATTAAATATTTTAATTATGTTTATAAAAGAAAATATGAGAAAATAAAGTTCTGTAGGCCCAGGTAAATTTTTATGTGTCTGTTTGATTAGTCCACAAGATTGAAGCATTTTATAAACTATTTTATTAGGTATGGTGCCTATTATTATCAAAATTTATATTTTAAGATGAAGGAAAGTTCTGTCTGTTTCACCTGCTGAAATTAAGTTCTAAACTTGGTGGAATGAGCCTTAGGACACAGACTGGTCAAAGTAAAGAGAAGTTGAGAGTCTGTTGTCTAGTTTTCCATGAGTTTTTGGCTTGAAATCAATGGTTGGAAATTAGGATTTGAAGAAATTGCATTGTTAAAGGTTGGGTGAAGGTTTAGATAGCATGTGCAGGTCCAATAGGACATGTCTAAGCCATTGGTAAGGTGAAACAACGTTAGGAGGTCATATTTTCAATAAACCCTCTTGTATGTAAAGCCTAAATAGGCCAAAAGTGAGATTTTGGAGTTGGGTGAATTTGTAAAGGTTTATATTGATAAAAGTTATGGATTTAATCTATTTGAGACCTGCCTAGAGTGTTGGAGTTTTTTTTGGATTGGGCGAGCGTTTGAATGGTAGTTGCTTTGTAAAAGTGACCTATTTGGGGCTCATGTGCAAGAGTAGTAGCAATTTTTTTAGGGTATTGTTTTGAAACAACCTCATCTCCCTTTTGGATATGTTAAAGTAAATCTTAATGGGTATCTAAAATGACAAGTGGCATGTGGTTTTTCAAATTTTTTTGGGATTTGTGGTCATAAGACATTATCTACAATGCTATAAGGAGAATATGAAGAGTTTGTGAAACAAGGTCAAGTTAGAGTTTTAAGGATTGAAAGATTGTTCCAAATTATTTGTATTGTGTTTGTTTGAGTGAATCCTCCATGCTATGATACCAATTGATGTAGATCATGGAGGATTCACTCAAAAATACACAATACAAACAATTTGGAACAATCTTTCAATCCTTAAAACTCTAAGTTGACCTTGTTTCACAAACTCTTCATATTCTCCTTGTAGCATTGCAAATAGTGTCTTCTGACCACAACTCCCAAAAAAAATTGAAAACCCACATGCCACTTGTCATTTTAGATACCCATTAAGCTTTACTTTAACATATCCAAAATGGGGATGAAATTGTTTCAAAACAATACCCTCAAAAAATTACTACTACGCTTGTACATGAGCCCCAAATAGGTCACTTTTACAAAGAAAATACCAACCAAACACTCTCCCAATCCAAAAAATATACTCCAATAGTCTAGGAAGGTCTCAAATAGATTAAATCCACAACTTTTATCAATAGAAACCTTTAAAAATTTACCCAACTCCAAAATCTCACTTTTGGCCTATTTAGGCTTGCATATAAGAGGGTTTATTGAAAATATGACCTCCTAACCTTGTTTCACCTTAACAATGGATTAGAAACATCCTATTGGGCCTAAAAATTCTATCTAAACCTTCACCCAACCTTTAGCAATGCCATTTCTTCAAACCCTAACTTCTAACCATTGATTTCAAGCTAAAAACTCATGGAAAACAACTAGGGCAGCAATTTATTTCCTCCAAAATGTCTTCCCTGCTCTTGAAAACTACTCCAACAGTAAACCTACACCTATAGGATCCATTCCACCAAGTTAGAATCAATTTCACTAGGTGGAATGGCTTAGAGACTTATTTTTCACTTTCAAAACTACAAATTATGTGTTATAGGCCACCTATAGTAAAATGGCTATAAAATGCCTCAATCTTTATGGATTTCAATAAAATAAAAAACTAAAATGAAGTTAGTCCTACTTCCCACCAATTTAAATGCATTTGAGACCAAAATAAAACCATAACAAACCGTACAACAATCTGGAACTGTAGACACCTAAAAATGACCTAGGCCTGCAAGCTTCATTTTTACCACTTTCGTCCTAGCATAATTAAGCTATTTAATTATGTCCTTGGTCCACATTCGACTATTGATTAAATAATTCATAATTATTTAATTAATTCATGTCATTTGTTCCTCCTTGATTATTAAATAAATAAATATTATTTATTTATTTAATACATCACTAATTATCTAAAGTCTTCCTTTGATTAAACAAATTTCATAATTTACTTAATTTCCCTTTAACATTTATGTCTTCTTGATTAATTAAATAAATTTTATTTATTTAATTACGTCACTAATTAAGTCCCCTTCTTCAAAAATTAAATAAATTCTTATTTATTTAATTCTGTCCATTTTCCACTATAATTAAATAATTTATTTAATTATTTAAATATTCATTAGCTTTTTCTCCCATTAAAATTAAATAAATTTGATTTATTTAATTTAGCCATTCTCTTGAATTTTGAATTAAAATCATTATTTAATTTCAAAATAATTCTTTTATCACATTCCTCCATAATTAAATAATATCTTTATTATTTAATTACTTGCTAGTTATCTGGAGTAAATAAATCTTATTATTTAATTTCTCCAGCAACCTCTTTGTCCGTGCCAGCCTTATCTTCCAATTTAATTCTTGACTTTTGACTTCTCATTCAATTTCGACCGTTGATTGAATTATTTCATAATTCAATCTCCACCCTTCATTCTTACCTGTTGCCCTAATTTTGACCTAACCCTAATGCACATATCAACATTCAATCTTAAACATTGATCTTAGGGTTCCTGTCATCTTTTCATCCTGGCCACACGTTCAAAATTGCAATTTTTATAAAAGGGCAATTTTGACCTCATTTGCACCCCTCTCTCAGTCTTTAGCTCATTTTGACTTCTTGCACTCTTAGTTTATGTCAACTTGCTGTCAATTTAGGGTCATAGTCATTAACAGTCATAGTCATTTTAGCTCATTGTAGGGTTATTGTTATTTTCTACAAATCCTTCAACACTTGCATAGGGCTTAGTCTTTAGTTATAGTTGCTCACATAAATCTGAGGGCTTTATTATTTTATCTGCAAGCTAGGAGGTATAACAGAGATTAATCATGGAAGGTGGAGACATAGGGTAACACTATCCCTTTTGTCTTCACATCACTTCCATTGTGCTTTGTTATTTTCATAGGAATTTTGATTGTTATTGTGCAAACCCACTTAATAAATTCAGGATTTTCCCTTGATTACAGGAACAACAAGTTTTGTAGAAAATACACAGAAAATGAAGGGTTTCTTATTGCCTTTTCATCAAAATCACAACCAACACCTTGCCTCCAAGTTTCTAAGACATATTTAACCTTTTTCAATCAAGAACCAACCCACACAACTGACTCCAACCAAATTTTAAACTTTTTGACCATTGGTCTTCTCAATTTTGGCATTTTTGTATTTTACATATGACAACTTTTGACAATATTTGAAAATATTGGCATCTTTTGCAACAATGAATCCAACATGGCTCAATAACATCAATAATGGCCTATTATGACCTTATTACATCATATTTAGACTCAAAACATCAAAACTTAATCTAATACCCCTATTTGCAACATTTTGGCAAAAATGGATGAGGTGCCCCTTTAGTTGGATGTTCCATCTTGACACTGTGAATGTATTTCTTTCATCAAACCCCCATTTGCAATCAAGGGGAAACATGTTGAGCTCAACCCTTGTGGGAGCCCATTTTACACCACATACTTTTAAGTATTCAAAGTAGATCAACATGAATTTTCCTATACCTGCACAGTGAACAAACAATGTTAGATTAAAAACAAATAAGTTCAATGTTCCTGTGATGTTTCATCCTTTGTATTCTCTTGCACACTTTTGATCTTTTCTCAAATGATTCAATGCACCGCAAGCAATGTTCTATATTATTTTTGATATATTAGATAGGAGGATTCATAACCCAAGCTCTAACAAAGCTTTCTCCATCATCTGTAGGTTCATTTGGATAACAGGAGTAAGGAGGGAGAAACAATAATGAAGGAAACTTTAAGACACATTAGGAAATGATGGCTATGTTTCTTTTTATGTGCTCTTTTCTTTCTTTTATCTTCAGTGGCATAGTGCATTTCTTATTTTTTTTTGACTCAATTATTCCCATGGCTTGTGTGGGACACTTGACCTTTCTTTTCATCCCAATGAATATAAAACAACATTTTTGGTGCAATCTTGTTCAATTTTGTACTTCTCTTTTGAAAAAATCTATGAAACATTATGGAATGTATAACTCAATATAGAATGAAAACATTATTCTTTGTATCTCATGCAATATTTTATGTTGTAAACCATGAATGGAAAACTAAAACACAGTACACACTTTAACTGAACAACTCTTTTAAACTCCAATAATGCAATGTTTTAAGCAACTATAGAAATGAATTAATCAACTCTGTCAATTTAAGTTGTAGTAAAAAATTGATAACATCTACTACTCTAACTGCTAAGAAATCTTGGAACATGAGAAAGTAATAGAATATAACAGTATTGAAATAAAATGAAGTAGATGATAAAACTAAAGAAGATAAGAGATAGAAACTTCTCACAACAACCCAAGTAATGAAGCCTCCAACATGTGAATATCTTCAATACCAGCATGTGTAAGACCTGGAGAAAATTTTGGGGTTGTATAGGGGTTTACCTCAATCAAACCCTCGTTCTAGTGTCCCCACCTCCATGGACAACTAGATAGATAGAGAGAAATAATAATATAAATGAGATGAATGCAAGAGTGATAAAAGCAATCCCCACTTGAGGAGGAGAACCTATATCAAAAAATATAGGTGATAAAAGCAATCCCCGCTCGAGGAGGAGAACCCGTACATCACAAAATGTAGATGTAATAGGTAGGGGATGTGTGAAATCCCAAGATGCTCACAAGCACAAGACAAGGGAGATATTAGCTACAAGGCTTAGGGAAGCCAAAGGGAGAGAGAAAAGATAACGATAAGAGCGAAAAGAGTTGCAAAGAGCATTGTAAGAGCTTGAGAGTGTTACAAAGAGAGTTTCCAAGAGAGATTGAAAGTGTTGTAGAAGGTTGTTGTAACAAACAAGAGAGTTGTGCAAGTAAGAGCAAGATGAGAGAATTTTAGAGAGAGAAGCCAAGAAGGAGAAGAAGCTAGAAGACCAAAATGGATTGAAAAGATAGCTTTTAAAGAGGGAAAATAAGCTTCTTGAGCCGCTTCAGGGTGTCCCCAGCTGTTACCACCGAAAAAACTTGCTGACAAGTGGAAAACATGCTGAGAAATGGTCATTTGAATGTTGAAATGTCGTAGGACACTAGTGCGATGCATAGACATCTGCGCACGACGCACTAGTGTCTAGACACATCATGCTACAAAATAATGAGAACAAGAAAAGCACAAGGTTTGATGCAAAGTTGATGCATGAAGGCAGTTGCTAAAAAGGAGTCATGAGCATCCTGAGAGGGAAAAAGGTTGATGTAGGGGCTAAAATGAACCTACACAAGATGCTAAGGGAGTGAACACTAAATCGGATACAAGAATGTATGTGAAATTAAAAGGGGTGTAATTTTACGATATTACACTACACATCTACAAAATTTTAATTATTTTTCCATAATTCTTGCATAGTTGACATTATTTCTACCACAGTCAACCCAAAAACCAATGCTTTTGACAAAATTTGTGCTTTTTCTCTTAATGATTACACAGTCTCAAAAATATAGAGGTTGCTTTTGTAATTCATTTCTACACTTGTCCTAAAATTTATCGTAGTGGGCAAGATTCCTATCACATTTTCCAATTTGGCCACTATTGTTGGCTTTCTTTGACGCTTTTGACAAACTAGAGTGCATTTGCACTTGATCATTGGCACAGTTGCACCCCTCCACCACAATTGACATTGACATTTGTACACTTGCAAAATTTTAATGCTTTTTCCCTGAACTCTATTATAGCTACCCAAAATTCTATCACATTTGACCCAAAGTTTGTTGCAGTTACCTTATTTTCTAGTAAAAATTAGACACAAATCTAAAAACTAGTTAAAGCTTTCACCATTAGGAAACTAAACACCCCACATCACTTTTCATACATCATCTCACCAAAACAAAATCTCATCCAAGGGGACATCAATTTATTACCCAAATCACTCTTATCAAGGGTTTCAAAATCACCATCAAGAACAAAATCTACAACATCAACTTGCCCTAAATGCACTTGAAAACAAAATTGGAAAACTTAATCAACAATGCTTTGGACACCATCAAAAGAGTGAGTCACAATATCAACAATATCTTGAAAATCCTCAAAACATAGATTCATATCATCAACATGTTCAACATCAAGACACCTCATACCAACAACCGCCATCCTATGATCCTTAATACAATGCACAATATCAACAAGGGTTACAACAACAAAATTAGGATCCTAATGTTATGAAAAATCAATATGGATCTTCCTTCATTCAAAAAACCCAACTACAAACAAACACACATCCTCAAACATCTCAATACCTACATCAACAACATTTCCAACATCATCAAAACATTGATTCATATCAACAACAAAGTCTATTTCCACAACATCAAGTGAATCAACAACATCAATTGCTAGAACAAAATCCACAACACCAAGGTGTACCTCAAATGCAATATCAAGATGTACCTCAATTATAGTATCAAGGAGTTCCACAACCACAAGATATACTTAAAATGCAGTATCAAGGAGTCCCACAACATCAAGACACACCTTAAACTCAAGATCAAAGGATTCGTCAAGTTCAATATCAAGGTGCACCCCACCCTTAGGGTACCTACAACACAAAAAAGGGACTTAACCCTCCTTATACACAACATAGTTATCAAGGGTCCATGCCTTCACAAATATCCACCTATGATCAAACAAATGTTATATGACAACAAGGTTATAACATCCTTCCAAAACAAATGAACACACCTACTAATGATATAACCCTACAGTTACAAATTAGCAATCAACTCAGTTACCAAAACAATCAATCAAACAACCAACAACAAAAATAAAGAGTAGAACAATCAAGAGAGGCCATAGAGGCAATATTACCAACCAAGAAGGAAATTCACCCCTTTGGGAGAGACTTTAGAGGTAATCATGCACAAACTAGTACAACAAGACCTTGTCAAAATCAGCGATAGTCCAAATTATGGTGAACCAAACTTTAAACTCCCTTGGTATAATTAGTATGAATGATGTGAGTTCCACAAAATCAAGGGTCACACAACGAACAAATGCATAGAACTCAAAAATCTCATTCAAGACCTTATTGATAAAAAAGAATTAGCTATTGAAGACAACATTCAAGGTTCAACCACTATCAATGATAACATTAATAATATCTCAACCTCAAAAGTTGAAAAAGATCAAGAGCCATCTACCAATGACAACACCAACAATATCTCTACCTCAAATGTTGTAGATAATGATAAAAAACCATCCATCGATGATAATATTGACAACATCTAAAATGTTGAAAACAAAGATCAAGAGCCTTCTACCAATGACAACACCAACAATATCTCTACCTCAAATATTGTAGATAAAGATCAAGAGCCATCTATCAATGATAACATTGACAATATCTCAAAAGTTAAAAACAACAATCAAAATCTATCTACCATTGATCACATTGACAATGTCTCTACATCATCCAATGAGAAAAAGGACATGAATCAAGAAGTTATTCCCATGAATGATCAAAATTAATCACCAAAGTCTAGAAATGATCTAGTCCAACATATATTAACATCATCCAACCTCATGGCAATACATATTGACGAAGAAGACACTCTTAATCCAACACTTATACCCAATATACTCCACCATCAACTTTGGCATACGTAATATCAAACACTCGTATTGACCATGCATTGGAAACAACTCTTTATCATAAGGATCATAAAGGAACTCTATCATGATGTGCACATCAAGGTAAGGTTAACTCTGATGTCAAAAAAGAAGACAAGAATTGTCAGGGGTTACATTCAAGTGCCTATATCTTAAAAAAACAACTCCTTCAAGTGGGATATCATTGGCACATCATGATAGAAACAACACCCATATTAGCACTAGCAGTATCTACATCAACACCACTAGGTGGTTCAACATGAGCAAAAAATTGTCACCATGATGAAAACCTGGTAAATAGGCATCTTGGGTGACATCAAAAATCAATAAAACAATAAAAAAATAAAGAAAATAGTCAAGAGAAAAATCGTCCTCTAGTGAAAAACACTATGGTGGAGCTTTGGACAAGTACCATGATGAAAACCTAGCAAACAAACATCATGTGTAGAATCAAGCATCTACATTCACCATTTCAGGTGGAAGCATCTCAGCATATCCATAATAAATCCAATCCAACTTATCTTAATCTTGACAAATAGTTGGTGTGCATTTTATACTTGCTTATGGAAAACATCTTGATGTGGGTCATTATCATTGATCGTATCCTATCTAGCATTATCTGAGCCATGAGCCATTGTCCAAAAGGGGCATACTCTATCCAAACATGCTATCTTATCACAAGATAGTCTATCCTTGCTAGAGATTGGGGGCAAGTTCTTGCATCTTGCTTTAGAGTAAATCTTGATCTATGTCTTCTAACTCATGATGTGATCTAAGCATTGTCCCACCAACAAGGTATACCACCAATGCACTACCAGGGTAACTTTCAAAATAATTTGTCCCAACAACAAGATGTACCACCAATGAACTACCAGGGTAACCTTCAAAATTGTCAAAAATCAAAAACATCTAGAAAAGAACAAAATCAAAAACATCTAGAAAAACAACAAAAAAATCAAAACAAATTTGGATTATTCCTTCACTCAAAATTCTAAGATATCAACATTTGCTTGAACCTCACAGCTAGTTCAAGTAAATTTCCCGCAACATATCCTCTAGAAACAAAAGTGGAATATCAATCCAAGTTATCAACATTGTTTAAATCCCAAAAAACATGTTATGCTTTGAGTCAACACCAGTCAAACTACGTGGTCTCTGCATGTACAACGTAGGCAAGGCTTATCTTTGATTAGCCCTCAAGGCCTTAGGTCAGTCCCTTTAGGTATCTATCTTGTTTGTTAGTGTAATTAATTATTTATTACACTAGCATAAGTTAACTTAAGTCTTTCATTTATTTAATTTATTCCTAGGTTGCATCATTAGAAAATCATAAATAATGGGGTATTTCCCCTTTCCATGTTTGTAGGAGATAAGATTCCTTTTAGAAGATGAGTTGTCCTTTCTAGAACTTATCTCAATCACTTATCATTTCCTAGGTAGGGTTCACATGTTGTCACATGTTGTGTGATTAAGACACTTGGCAACACCTTATGCATTTGAGGTTTCACTCTTGCCTATTTAATCAAGCATATGTACTCTTGTAACATATCTCATATCACATAATAGAATCTCTATTTGCATGCCATTGTTGCAACAATTTCTGTGTGTGTGAATATTTTTTCTTGGCAAAGGTCCTCCATTGAAGACTGCAACTTCATTAGGGACATTGTGACTCCATCATTTCAACATGGTATTAGAGCTTTTCTAGTGAAACTCCATCCCAAGATCAAGGAAGTTGGCTTGTGAGATTCTTTGTAGGCTTGAGGGTTTTATTTTACAGGCTAGTTGGTTATACCCGGGGACCAAGTTGTTTTATGGTGCAAATCAGGCTCTCTCCAACCTCTCCATTGCATTCAAAAGGCCTCGAAACCTATAGATCGCCTGCCCATTCTCCAAAATTAGAGATATTTCCACTTGGAGCCATTTGAGATATAATCTAGGGTTTTCATTTTTGTACTATTCGTACAAATATGCAGAAAAAAATCTCCCTTTTTAGTTCTCTTAAAAGGAAATTTTTTTTGAGGCATCAGGCATTTTTTATTCCTCCATTCAGGCAATTTTTTCTGTAGTTCAGGAAAAAATTAAAGTTTAGGAGCGACCTATAATTAAATTAATAGTCGACATCCAAGGGTTTAAAAAGAAAATTCAGCTTCTATAGTTTTGGTTTGGTCGGTCGACATCTATATTATTTTTTGTAGACTTAATTGTTTATATCGACTTTTTTAATAAATTTTGAATTGCAAATATTTTGCAACATTTTAAATTTTTTCTCTGTCGACACTTGTCTTTTTAGTCTGCAGACTGTCAGTAGTTGTCCCATTGACCAAAGTCCTTTCCTAGCCACCTTTATCAGCACCCTTCCTGTTGCCAGCCACCGACAACTCCCCGCCAACTAACGACACCACTTAGCCCTCCGAAGTTCCTATTCTCATTGGCATTCATGGGCCCTGCTACATCCTAAGCAAAACCACTTGTCTTCTAGCTGTGCCACCCAGATAGCCACTGGGCTGCCACTCGATCAAGGGGGTACTTTTTTTGCCTTTGTTGCACCTGTAGACACCGAAATCTAGTTTAAGCCTGCAACTTCAATATTCTGCGTAATTCCTATTCTTCTATTAATTAAATAGTCTTAATTATTTAATTAATTCACCTTAACATTAATTCTTCTATTGATTAAATAATCTTAATTATTTAATTAATTCATCTTCTGTTATTTCTTCTATTAATTAAATAATCTTAATTATTTAATTAATTCACACTTTTCTTTATTCTATTTAATTAATTAACAAATGCTTTTATTTTAATTATGTTACTAATTAACTTTATATTTCCTCTCAACTATAATTAAATAAATTCTTTATTTATTTAATTATTCATTTTAAATCCCTTTCATCACTTAATTAAATAAATCTTATTTATTTAATTATTCTTCAAATATCAAATCTTGAATTAAATGAATTATTTAATTCATGAATTCTATTTTAATGCATTCCTCTATATTTAGATAATTGTGTGAGTTATCTAAGTATTCACTTTGACTCGACTCGACATCTATTTTAATCGCTCAGTTAACTCTTCATTTAATGTCTAAGTGGCATTCTCGAGTAATCTCTTCGTCAAATCATTCAATCATCCAGTTCTAACTCATTTGCATGTACATGCAGATTAATTAAATATTCTTATTTAATTAATTAAACCTTGTGCGTGCATTCGAACAAGAGTTGCTTTAATCAATCTTTATATGAAAAGATATTTCTTCTATTTTTGAATACCAAACTGAAGATTAAATCATTTATTTAATCTTTAATTCTATTTCTAAATGATATCACTCATGTCACTACTATCAGTTATCAGAATGCATGACTAATCAGTAAATTTCAATTGACCATTGATCTTTCAATCCTGGCCTGTTGTTCGAATAATCAATTTTCTATAAATTGATTTGGTCTTCTTCATTCCAATCTCTCTCAAAATCTCTCTCGAAAACTCATGAAATCTTATGGATTTTGAGAGCACATATCTTGAATCTTCGATGTTTTGCTAAATCACTATCTTAGGCTATACTTGCACAAACTTATGAAAAATATGAGGGCAATTATACTACACAAGAAAAATGGAGAAGGGAAATCGAGATGAATCATGGAAATACGTACAAATTTGGTGAGATTGTTCAAGTTTTAATTACGTTTTGACTTTCCTTTGTTCTTTGTTGCTTAACATTAGATTTGCATTTGGATTTGTATTGCATGTTTGCTCTTGATCTTTTCTTTCTACACTTTCTTGGCGTTACAACACCTGCAATCATATCACACACCAAGGGCTTATTTTTTTTAGCCCCCAGGTGCTATATTTTTGTGCCTAATTAGCATGAGTAGATCCAATCCAACAGTAATCTTCTAGAGGCCATATCTTTGCATACGATATCAAAATCTAGCAAATGAGATATCGTTGGAAAGGTGGTGAAGTCTAATTTCTAGTGGTGTACTCTAATTTTTAGGTTTCTGCTACCACCAAAATTTCTAGTTAGTTGATTTGAAAAACCTAGTTTGGGCTTGGAAGGTGATATCTCTTTTTTAGTTTGTCAAAAAATTTCCATTCTATCATCATCAAAGAGGTATTGCAGTATGTTTTCCATCATTCCTTTCATTTCTTTCAAAATCAGCACTAGGTGAAGTGATTTGGTAGTTTTTCACCTTAAGCATTTTTTTATCTCCACTTGGATATCCTACTTTTTTGGAGGAAGTTGTTTGCATCAAGGGGCTTCATTTCAATTGAAATTTGACATATCATCAAATTTCTAGCATTTCCTTTCAAATCTCATTTGTCTTGCACCTTATTTCTTTCTCTAATGGTTAATACGGGTTTTGAACTCCTAACACCCCACAACTATCACATGTGGAAAGTTGGTATGTAGCGTCTCCTCTAGTCAAAATGCCCATGGTCAACATTGAATGAGAATCAACCACATTTGACTAGAGAATATGAGAATTTTCAACATCACATCAAGTGTGAGGAGGCCATGGGACTTATTGCTCTACATGTCTCCAATTCCTTATTTTTCCACATTTAGGGGTGCTCCACTCCAAAGGAGGTATGGGATAATCTTGAAAATTTATTTGGTTTTGTAAGTGATGTTTGGGAACTTCAGTTAGATTCAGAACTATCTTCACTCTCAGTTGATTCATTTCCCTCCATAGATGATTATTTGGTAAAATTCAAGTCTTTGAGGACTTAGCCGTTAGGGTGTGGTAAAGATAAAACTGACAAGGAATACATTTTCATGATCTTGTCCAAGTTAAAAGGCTCTTTTTCTTATTTTTCTACTTCCTTTTACTCTACCATGGATGGCCTTGGAGACAGTTTTGTGATTCCTTCATTTGAGACTCTTTGTGAGCAGTTGACTAGGGAGCAGTCCAAACTCAACTAGGATAATTCATCTTCAAAGTATCATGTTCTTATTGTAGCACCATCCAAAAGGAAAGGCAAGAATAAGGGAAATTCTAAGATAGGATCCTTTGAATCATCACATCAGAAGGAAGAAAAGCCCAAGAAGGAGAGGCCCAAATGAATTTTTTGTAATGGGCTTGTACATCATGAGGAGACATGTTTTAAGAAGGAGATCCATGAGCTGAGACAAATTCTACAAGATCACAGTATCACTCTTCCTCCTTCTGTCAAGTCACACAAATCTTCTTCTCATGAAGAGTCATCTTTAGGAATTACAAGGATTGTGACAGTTGAGATTCATGGAAAAGAGCAAGCTTTGATCACTACCCTAGTTGATAGATAG
>VDFB02013780.1:0-97880 GCA_007258455.2 Sequoia sempervirens | reverse complement strand
GCAGAATCAACAAAACTGCAGGCAAGGTTGCCAACGTTGAATCAAGCAAAGCCAATGTATCCAGGCAAGCAATGATAAAGAAGCTAAGCAAAACGTTTCTTCCTGAGTCCAAGTTTACATCAAAGTTGGGAGAGCTGAATGATACGAATCTTGGTTCGTACAACCTTGGAGCTCTCAGAGGTCAAATGTACGGGCTAGGTGGCCACCCTCCATCAATCACAGCACATCAAATTATGAAAAGTGGACTTTATGCAGCTACTGGTTTTCCAGCAGCCATCTAGCGTCCGGAGCTGATCATGGAGTGCGCCAATTGCTACAGACCGGAACGAAGGACCATTGTTTCCCTTGATGGCAAATTGTTTGCCAATCTCACGCCTGAGGCCATTGGAGAGGCATTTGGAATTCCCACTTTTGATAAAATGATATACAGAATGAAGGAAAGAGCTGAAAGGATGTATGCCTCTTCATTTGAGAGGTGTGTCGAGATAATAAATTCTATTTGGATGCAGAAGCCCGGGCCTCCTCGCACCAAGCTTCCCAAGCAAATTATCTTGGATGATGTGAAGCAGGAATATTGTGATTTGATAATGATGCTCAGCCGAGTAAATGGAAGCTCTCAATCATACATCTTCGAGCCATGGATGTTTTACGACATCGGGATTGTGCTGGAAGGGAAAGACTATGTAGACTGGGCAAGAATGATAAGTGACAATTTGAATGAGTAGTTCAGGAATTTGAGGAGAACCAAGACGTTCTACATGAGCTCATATGTGATATATATGCTGGCTCGAATGACTAAGTATAGAGGAATAACTTACAAGGAGCCGATTGGGTGTGGTCTTGAACAATTTAAGATCTACGAGGCTTGCCCACAATTGCACCTGAGCAACACCTCCAGCTACAAAAGGGTGAATGATGCCTTCACCATGCATATAGCCAGGACCCTTCAACGGAGGACTCAACAAAGAATATCAAAAGAGGCTCAGGAACTAATCGAAGAATATGGGTTTTGGTTTATCCAATTTCCAAAGTTCACCTATATCAAGCTATAGGGGTTCACATCATATCCATACAGATTACCAAGATACCCCACAGATAGGATGGTAATGTTAGAAGTATCTAGGCAGCTCACTGCCTATGATAGAATTCAGAAAAAGAAGAAGAAAGGAGGGTTAGACTTCCCGATAACCATGGGAAATTCAAATGAGGTTTGTCCATCCTTGCAGACAGCCAAAGAGGCTGAAGATGAGTTGCAGTTCTTCCACCTCTCATACCACACCAGCAAACAAGATTTTGATCCTTATAAAAATATCAAAATGGTGCAAAGTGTGGAGTATAGGCACAAGGCACATATTGAGGACTTCTGGGCTAATACGGTAGATGATGTTGAAGTTAGAAGAAGAATGTTCCCCAAAATTCCCTTGAAGATGATCAGAGAATGAAAGATTGTCCCTGTTCTAGATCAAGTAGATGAGAACGTGAATGTTATGCAGCCGGATTATGAATCAATAAGAAACACAGTGGTCCCACTACCTGATTGGTCAGAACCGGAGATTACAGACTTGGACACATTATGCATACCAGTCTTGACATTCATGAGGAACTGGGTAGAAAGGCATGTGAATAGGCTTAAAAGCAGATCAATTCCCCTCACTTACAATCTCATGGGTGACACCAGAGGCCACCAACAGCTGGGAAAAGAAAACAGGTTGCCCAAGCCTCAGAACCACGAAGAGAAGTGCAAGTTCAGCTGGTGCCCCAAAGGGTAGAAGAAGCATCACCCATGCCATCGCAGACTCATTCTTCGAGTGTGCACGAGGTGTCTTTGTTTGGGAACCAGAGAAATGGATCGAACGAGGAGCAAGAGTTCCAAGAGGTAAACCAGCCACCTCTCAAAGAGCCAAATAGTCTAAGTGTAAACTTCAAGCTCAGCCTAGCATATGCGCCCAAGTGAGGAGTGAAGTTTGAATTTTTCTAAGTGTGGGAAATTGGAAGCTCTCACCCCCAAATCCGCCCTTGAGGGAGAATGGAAGATGAAATGCCTAGGAAATTTTCTAAGTCTTGAAAATTGAAAGTAGAGGTCCCTGAATGCTCCTTGACTTGAGAGGATGATGAAATTTATTAAGGCATGTATGCAAATGGCAGGAGAAAGTCCAAAATGAACCCAGCTAGTAGGAGGATGAATTTGAAATTTTCCTAAGTGTCAAAAGAGAAGAAGCACGCCCAGAGAAGTAAGATGAACTTTGATGATGAAATTTTTCTAAGGCATAAAATTCCACCTTCCTTTAGAGAAAAATATGCCCAAGTTGATGGAGGAGATAAAATTTTCAAAGGCATGGATAAAATTGGCTTAGATATGTCAGAAGGTGCCAACTTCACGAAGATGATAAAAAATTTCAAGGCCAAGCAAGGAAATACGCCTAGAGATAAAGATGAAGAATAAAATTGTTGGCAAAATATTTTTCTAAGGTTTAAAATTCAAAAATTAAATGTACCCCTTCGTTTGGAGACACATGAATTCGATGCTTTCTGAAGGGAATTTTCTTCTGGGTATTGGGCGTCTGCGATGAGGAATGGATTTTAAAGTCTTCCACAATTTGCCGAAGCCTTTAGGATAGGGATTTTTGATGGGCACAGGATTGATGAATTTCCTAAGGAAAATTTGAAAAAATTTGTAAGTCAGGGAATAAAATGTGTTGTTGACATAAAAATGCCTTGGCGGATGAATTTGAAGTTGGGTGCCTGGATAATTTTTAATCAAATTCCTGATGAAAACATTTTGCTCGAGCCAGAGTTGGATGAAATGTCAGAGTGAACGCCTCAACTGGAAAAGTGAAGAGGATGCAGTTGAAGCTAACACTTTCAAAAGATGATTTTAAAAGTGCATCTCTTAAATACGCCCTTGAGGAAGATGAAATTTGTCTAAGGCATTGAAATATGATGCACAGGCGTTATATTTCCCAACCTACCGATGTTGAAAATCATGAGGAAAACAAAGTTGGCTCGAGAAAAACGATGAACCCTTGGAAGTTAAAGCATGAAAATCAGGTAAGTAAGGTAAGTTTATATTATGAGGTGTTTTGATGCTCTTCTCCTTGCTTGTTTTGCAGGGTGAACACCGAGGCCAAGGGTGATTTGAAGTAATGGAGCAAATAGTCCAAGATGATAAAATCATTAAGGAAGGAAAAGTTGCAAGAAATGGCTAAGTGTTGAAACTCCTCCACATGGATCTGAATGTGCCCAACTTAGGTGAAGAAATGATGGAGGCCAAGACTGAAATCCTTCAAATTCAAGAATTGAAATAATGAAGACCAAGTGTTAAAGATCATCCTCAAGCACTGAAACGCCCTCAAGACTAAGGAAGAAGTTGAAGCAGCAATGATCAAACTCATCTAGTTATCAGTCAGAAAGAAGAACAGTGTGAACGCGTTTACAAACAGGTATCTTCGAGAGGATGGTGGACATTAATTGTTCATTTATTACTCCACTCCTCTTTTAGGGTTAGGGCTGAGGTGGCACAATTTGGGCCATCCATCTGATTGTAATCTGAGCCATCCGTTGGACTTGGCCAGCTATAAAAGGGGCACCCCCCCCTCATTTGTACTTAATTAGCTTAGAGTTAAACACTAGATCAAACTAGAGAGTAGAGCAAAGACACTTTAGTTGTAATAGCTTAGCATAGCATAGTTTGAAGGAAAAGGAAAGTTTTCCCTTGAAAACTTTGTAAGAGATTGTTGCGAAAACTATTATAATAAAAGATCTTTCATTGAATGGTGAATTCATCTTTGTTATAAGCAGCTAGCAAGGTTTCTTCATCCCTTCTACTTCAAGTAGCATAAAGTAGCGTAATTTCATTTTCATGCAAGTAGATGTTAGCTGTGGACTTGTGGTGTTAATCAAGGCAACTTCTTTTAATCCATACCACTAGCAGCTTGTCGACGGCAAGTTTGCCTTGTGTGGTCGACTGGAAAATCATTTCAAACTTAACTTCAGTTGTGGTTCACGTCTTGGCATGCATCGTCTTGATGGTGTCTTTATGTTGAACTATGACTTGAAAACCTCTTGCCACTCCCTTGAAGATTGCACCAACTTTGTGTAAGCTGTCCAACGCGAGGCGGAGCAGAGTCTGGTTGAGGTCTGTTGAGATTAATCCCACATCCCGTCTTAGAGCAGAATTTAGAACCTTCTTATCCCTACACTCATTTAAATTCAGTTCATTTTTGGTTAGTGTTAGGAAACTTGTGCTCACCTACCAAATCATTCAAACCACGTGAAACCCTTAATCAGCTATCTGCTATTAGCTGCCGAACAATTGTGTAAGTCCCCTTGAAATACCAGCAAAAACACATCGAGCCAACTGAGGGTATTCTATTGCACTAAAGGAACCTTGGAGTTGAACGCACGAACTCTCTCGCAATCTTAGCGTGTTGGATACTTTGATCAAGAGAGAATAGGGTAGCCGTTGGCGACTTTATTCTGTGTTGGTGTGGTCACGAAAATCACATCAACAGGAGGCCATTGCTCACGCGCCTGTGTTGGTCTGCCCCAACTACACCAAAGATTTTGTCATGTATAGTTATGCTTTCGAGCATACACTCTCAGCAATTTTGGTGCAAGAAAACGATGAAGGCTTTGAATCTCCCATCGCATTCATGAGCTGCCCCATGAAGAATTATGAACTGAAATACTCTCAAATGGAGAAGCATGTTTTTGCAGTTGTCAAAGCCGTCAAGCATTTTCGATTCTACATTCTTAGTAGCCATGTCAAGGTTTTAGTACCGGATTCGACTGTTAAGTCTATCCTAACACAACAGGAATTTGGAACAAAAAGAGGTAATTGGATTGCCAAAATTCAAGAATATGATCTGGAAATTAAACCCACTAAGTTGATACGTGGACGTGGACTTTGTCAGCTTATCGTTGAAAATAATCCAGATAATGAAATTCCAGAGGATGAAGAAGTTTCAGATGATGAAGAGGTGGATCCAAGTACACTCCCAATGGTACTGTTTGTTAGTACCACTGACGAATGGTATTCCAACATCACTCATTTCCTCACATATGGAGAATGCCCCAATCACTTGACCCCAAAGGAAAATAGAACCATCAAGCTGAAATCAGCTAATTTTGTCTTATGGGACAATGGCTTGTACAAGCGTGCAATGGATGGGACTTTTCTCAGATGTGTTGAGAAGGAACAACAACAAAAATTGTTGAAATCTTATCATGACTTGGCATGTGGCGGACATTTCTCAGCGCCAGTAACCGCTCACAAAATCCTGAGAGCGAAGTATTACTGGCCCATACTTTTTCAGGACACGTACTCTTGGGTGCGTAAGTGTGAATTGTGCCAACAGTTCGTTGGCCAACCCAGGTTGTCATCCTTGCCATTGAAACCTGTTGTGATCGAAGAACCTTTCCAGCAGTGGGGGATCGACTTCATAGGTGCAGTTAATCCATCATCAAGTGCAGGACACATCTATGTTTTGACTGCTACTGACTATTTCACCAAATGGGTGGAAGCGATACCTACCAAGCGTGCTACTTCAGAAGTGGTGTGCAGTTTCTTAAAGGAAAGCATTATTTCTAGGTTCGGTGTGCCGAACAACATCGTTGCTGATAATGCTTCTGCCTTCTCATCCAACGAGATTACTGAGTTTTGTTTTGAGCACGGCATAACTTTGTCACATTCTTCTGACTATTATCCGCAAGGTAATGGTCAGGCGGAATCTAGCACCAAAAATCTGGTGACTATCATCTGTAAGCTAGTGGACGAGAATCGTTTGTGGCACAAGGCCTTATTCGACGCTTTGTGGGCAGACAGGATAACCCCGAAGCGAGCAATCGGCATGTCTCCTTTTCAACTCTTGTATGGGTTGAATGCCGAGATTCCTATAACCTTGGAACTACCAACCCTCAAACTGGCTAAGGCCTTTGAGGATGAGACATTTGACAACTCTGTTGATAAGCGCATCATGTATCTCTCCGAATTGGAAGAGAACCGGGTTCAAGTAGCTAACCGCATTGCGGAACACCAGGACCAAGTAAAGAAGCTTTTTGACAAAAAAGCCAAGTCTCGAGAATTTCAAATTGGCGACCTTGTTCTCCTGTGGGACAAACGAAGAGAGCCAAAAGGTATGCACGGGAAATTTGACTCACTGTGGACAAGACCTTTCCAAATACATCAGCTGCACGGTGAGAATAGTTTCTTGTTAGCATACGGAGACGGAACGCCATTTGCCCTTCCTCGCAGCGAGCAACATCTCAAGCACTTTACACAGTAAAATAATTGGCGTTGGTATGTAAATACTTTTTATTTTTAAGTCCTTTTGTGTCTTTATGTTTTAAGTTACGTTGTCGTCGTTGTCGCTTGACTCCATGCCCAATGGATAAAGGCACTTGAATTCTAGAGTTCTTCTCCCTTCAGTCGTTTCAAAGAACGGTTGAAGGATGATCCCCAGCAGGAGCCAATTGTTATCACGGAATCTAGCAGTGCTCGTTCCACGGATAACCCCCCTACGAAACTTGTT
Organism: Sequoia sempervirens; assembly: GCA_007258455.2. Lineage (NCBI taxonomy): Eukaryota > Viridiplantae > Streptophyta > Pinopsida > Cupressales > Cupressaceae > Sequoia > Sequoia sempervirens. The sequence continues at coordinate 91,350 of VDFB02013780.1, read as the reverse complement.
TGTTTCCTAGGTTCGTGAAGTTCAAGTACGCAAAACGAGGTGATTTTCAAGCCACCTTGAAATGCGTTCCAAAGCCTCAAACAGTTAGTTTGAACATCCCCCTATGTTCGCCTCGCGAAGACCTTTGAAATGAGCCCCCTCACGAGGTCTCACTGTTCATACTTAGTTAAATTGTGAAATATGCAGTTGCACTCAAAAAGTGCGCTCCTGCTCACAAGCCAAAAATTGAGTAAGTGTTGAAAGGAATCAGCACCCCTACATAAAAGTGATTTTGTTAAAATATGCAAAAGCGCTGAAAAAGTGCGCTATTACACTGTGTCCAGACTTGGCCATTTTTTGCCAGGGCACGTTTCTTCATGTCTTTGACATTTTTCGCTTATCGTGCCATTTTTTACGCCTCAATTCATTGGGCAACTTGAGTTAAGGTTTTATGTTTCCCTTTCAACGCCCTTGCATAAAAGTGATTTTATTGTTTCATTTTCATTGTTTGTGGTCTTCAAACTCCATTTCTTCTTGTTGGGCGAAATTTTCTCAAGCTGCAAAACACGTTTTTGGAGAAATCTGAAGTTCTTCCCAACCAAGTCTCACGTTTTCTCTTGGTAAGTCGTTCTTCTTACCTTTCCTCTATTTTCCTTCATTATTTTGTACACGTCTTGGTGATCTACATGTGCGCTTTTATTTACCTTTGTTTTCTTCTTATATTTTAAGTAAACCCTCACGTTTTTTCTTATTTCTTTTCCTGTTTTTGTTTATGGTGTCTTGTTTGTTTGTCCGTTTATCTTTCTCTTACCTAAATCGCGTGTCCTCAAGCTTCGTTGCTCCAACGAACTCCCCTCACTCGTTTTTCACATGGCTTTATTCTCCCACGCGTGTTACTTCTTCTCACGTCGCCATTCAGCAATGTTTTAGTGCGAACAATAAAAGCAACTCACGTTTTATGAGTAGAATTGCATGTTTTTCATTTACTTAAATCAATGGCAATGATTTGGAGGTCGATTACAGCCCAATACTCGTTTCCAAGTAGTGTTTTTAAACGTTCCATACTTCTAAATGGTCAAGGCGCTTTCCTCTAACATCATTGCACTTTTTGATTCCAAGTTTATGTTTCAAATGCAGCTGCGCTAAAAACTAGCGCTATTACACCTAAAGACATAAAAATTTTACCCAACACTGTGAAGTGCAGGAGCGCTATTACTCAGCGCCCCTACACCAAAGCCAGTTTTCTTAAAAATGCAAGGGCGCTGATTTTCAGCGCCCCTGCACTTTTCCCAATTTTGTTTCGAAACACTTCAAACTTGCCAGTTTCATCCCGAACCTCGCTCCTTCCACTTTGTGCATCGTTTTGTGTGCCTTGTCATCCACTCCACGCTTGCTCATCGTCGTTGCTCACCTCACGCATTCCCATGTTGTTTAACGACTAACGTTTGTTTTGACTCCACATCTTGCAGTCTCTTTTCAAGATCCTCAAAGTTGATCAATCAAAGATTCAGTTGCTCTCAAATGACTGCCAGAAAACCTCCATCTTCTTCAAAAGCAAAAGGCAAAATGAAATATAAGTATCAAGGTGTCTATCCGCCAACTGTAGTGGTCTCCAAGGCGGAAGAAATAAAAGACACAGAGGTTGGCCATCAATACTTGGTTGATTTTGCAGAGCAAACTGAGAAGAAGCCTCTTCCTGATCCGATGAGAGCAATTGTACACAATAACCTGCATTTGGCAGCTATGTTCCCTACTGCTGCACACAATACGGAATTTGTCCTTCAAGTGGCATCCCACTACATCAGGGAAAGCAGAAGTGTGATTGATTCTTCAGGGCACGAGATTTTAAGACTCGACCCTGACTTCTTTGATATTGTGTTTAAATTTCCTCAAATAGAGAAGTACGTTGACATTTCGATACAAAAAGCACAAGAAGTCTTTGACACTGATCCCAACAAGGCTAAAAACCTAATAAATAGCCAATGGTTGAAGAAGCCTAGACAAACTGTTTCCAGATGGCCAAAGGGACTCCTACGAAGTGATTTCAAAGATGATGTCAAAGATATGATCACATTTTTAAGTAGAGTGAAAGGCTTGCCTGAATCATCCACTTTTCATAATTGGATATATGAATACATCAGGATTATAAGAAGACAAAAAGTGCACATTGTGTAATGTCCCCTTCTCGAGCATGACCTTTTCTGTTGATCGTTGGCCTATTCTGGAGACCCGTAGGCTACTTGGGGGTGAAATTAGGGTTTCATGGTTGGAGGTTGCTATTTGCTCGTGAATTAGTGATTGAACTGTGGATTCCTTCTGGGTTTTTCGTGAGCTTCGCGGTGATGTGATTTTCTTGGCTTTCCGAGCACCTTCATGAATTTACTATTTTTAGTAAATTCTATTTCTGGCAGTGGTCCTGTTGGCTTCGGCACGGTTGGCTCTCATCTTCAGTCAGTCCAATTGGTTTGATCAATCTTGACCTTGGGAAGCATTTTTGGTGAGATAAGTCCAGTTGATTTAAAAATGTTATATTTTGAAGTTATATTTTAATATTGTGACCCCTTGGCCTAGTGAAACAACTTTAAGTTGTTCTTAAAAGGGGGACTTTGAGGGGTGGCGCCTCATGGAGATATTTCTATATTTTCTAAAGGTTCAAAACAAATGCTTGAAATTGGACGCCATCTTGTGGAGGAGTTTATTTTAAATTAAAGTCAAATTTATCTTGAGGAAAAGGGACGCCACCTTTGGAGGGAAAAGGAGTTATTTCAAATTTGAAAAGTTATAAAAGGAGGTCTTGGGTCTTCATTTGGATTATCTGATATCTTGAGTAATGTTATGCTGCCGAAATGGTGTTGGACTGCTTCGAGGAATGAATGCCTCCTAGCTTGGCTCAACTTCGTGCTTGAGAGATAGCACCTAGTGGAGAGGTTTGCTTGCTTTTGAGTAATTTTGTAGTGAGTTTGCTTATAGTTGTTGTTTCTTCATTGTAATCCTTATATTTGCAAAATAATCGAAAAATCTGGAGTTGCTGGTTTGTGTTGCAGATTGGGTTTTTGTCTCATAAGTCTTAGCGTGATTTTATTCTGGTTCTGGGTAGTTTACCCATGCAATTGCTAGACTAGGGTGCCCCTCTCTGTGAAGTTTGGGATTTTATTATGAAGTCTTTAATTTTATAAGTCAAAATCGCCCCTCCTTGCAGTCGTACCTTTCTGGTCTTCATTGGGATTCGTGCCAAAAATAAATATCAACGTTTAAGGTCAGATTTCTGTTATCATCTTGGGCGCCTGCATTATAAGAGTACTTAGCATCAGATTTCATGCAATTTGAGTGAGTAATGAGTGAGTTGTGAGCTTTTCATTGAGTTTTTGTATTGTTGGTTGGGTAATTCCAGTCTTTGTTCAGTCATGACAGCTAGCATAAAGTCCACCATTTGACTTAGGTTTGGAATGGGAGTCATAGAGAGCATTAAGGACAACATTATACATTGTAGCAGCATTGTGAACTTTCTTATCTTGTGCTTTAGCAGACTAAACTCTCATATTGTAAGCTAAACAGTAGTACTGTCAGCATCTTTCTTATTCTTGCTAATTTCATACTTTGTAATGCCCACTGGATAAGTGGAAGAGGTTGGCTTGCCGCCTGTTTACTTTGAGTTGCATTGTAGTTTTCAATATCTCCACCATATGGTCGCCTCATTTCCATTCTGGATTGAGTAACACATACTTGGTGTTGAGTTGCTTTCTGCATTGTAATTGATAGGGATCCTCTGACCATATGCACGCCGTCATCTGGCGCATCCTTGGTTAGGGTTACTTTAGTTTGTGCATTGCATCGAGATCCTCTGACCACATGCTAACACCTTGCCCATCTTGGGATCCTGGTGTACATCCTTGGTTAGAGTTGAATTCTGCATTGTTTAGTTATTTGCTAACCCTAACGGGTGCATGTTGTTTGTAATCACATTCAAAATCAAAAAAAATTGGCTCGGAATATTTCAGTGGTATCAGAGCCACGCACCCTGCCATCCTGTGAAACAGACCGTCTATGAGTGACAGAGAAAAGAGATACTTAGCAAGGGAAGACAAGAAGGCTGCAAATCAGTTTCAGTGGCATCAGGCTCCAGAAGGTCAGACAGCATCAGAGGTTTTGAGGGCTCATTGGGAGTCTTCTCAGGAAATAGAAATGGGGGATAATGAGAGGACATCGGGTGGTAACAGAGATGATAGTGGGAAAGGAAGAGAAAGGTCGATAAGTCCGGGAAAGAGGTTTGAGAGGAAGATGGATGCCTTAATGGATATGGTATCTTTCATGATGGGGAAAGTGGGTCAGAACCCAACTCCATAGAACAATCTAGGACATAGGGGAGAACACAATGCCACCAACCAGCATAATGGACATGCTGCTTAGCCTGCTTCAAACAGCACATACATTTCTTCCAGGCCATTCAAACCCACCTTCTTGGCACCAGTAAACCCTCAACCTAAACCAGAAAAAAATGCATCATTTGTGGAACAGTTGAGACTCAGTCGTGCTGAGTATGATTCTCTCCCTGATGAAATTAAGATAGATATGTCTTACAATGATTTCATGGATCATAAAAGGGAGAATAAAGGACAAGGAAGGCATCATGAACAAAGGAGGTCAGCAGTGCAAGGGGACTTGCATCAAGCTATCAACAAGGTTATGCTTCCACATTTTGATGGGAGTGACAACAGTTCAGCAAGAGCTTGGATACAGAAGTTAGACAACTATCTAGCTCTTAGACCCATGGCAGAAGAAGAGGCGATTAAGTTCACTACGCTACACCTAGATGGGGTGGCGCACGAGTGGTGGTACCTGTTGACGTGGTTTTTGAGACCGCACCAACACAGAATAAAGTCTCCCAACGGACGCTCTATCCTCTCTTGAACAAAGTATTCAGCATGCTAAGATTGCGAGTAAGATCATGCTTTCAACTCCAAGGTTCCTTAAGTGCGAATAGGCTCAGTTTGGCTCGATGTGATATTGCTGGTATGTCAAGGGGACTTACACAATTGTTCGGCGGCTAACAGCAGACAGCAGACTAAGGGTTTTCATGTAATTCAAATGATTTGGCAGGTGAGCACGGGATTCCTAATACTAATCGGAAATGTGCGGAAAGTAAAGGGGGTTTAGGGCCTAAGAAACTAACATTCTATTCTAAATGCAGGATATGTGGAGCTTCGTTTCAATAGACTTCAACCAGATTTCACCTAGCCTCCGTCGGACAGCCTCAGTAAAATCGGTGCAATCTTCAAGGGAAACAGCGAAAGATGTTCAAGCTATAATTTAACATACATACACCATCAGAACGACGCATATAAGTATGTAAACCACAACCGAAGTTAAACACAAAATAATCTCCAGTCGACCACGCAAGGCGAACTTATCATCAACAAGCCGCTAGTGGTATGGAATAAAGCGAAGCTATCTCAATAAAACACCACACACCAAAGTAAGCTACTTGCATGAATTTAATCTACTTGGATACGAAAGGAAGAAGAAACCTTGCTAGCATTTCATGACAAGACGAATTCCATCATCAATGAAAAGATCTATTATCATAAAATGTGTTACACAACAATCTCCTCAAAAGTTTTCAAAGGGAAAACTTTCTTTCTTCTCCAAATGATGCAAAAATGCTCTACAATGCTACACTATCTAGCTCTAATGCTCTCTCAACGTCTACTCTGATTCTAACTTTCTAATCTAATGAATTACAAATGAGGGGGACTCCCCCTTTATATAGCTAGCCAAGTCCCAAAAGACGGCTAGGGTTACAATCAATAGAGTGGCCAGAATCGTGCCACCTCAGCCCTAAATAATATTGCCCTAAAAACCGCCACAGAGGAGAGTGGGGTAATAAATGTGCCATAATGTCCACCATCATCCTTCTAGAAGATTCCATTTGTAGACGCATTCACACTGTTCTCGATCTTCTTTCTTGGCGTTGTTCTTTGATTTCTTCCACTTGAGGGTCTTCATCTTCGTCACTTTGAGCTATACTAAGTCTTAACACTTAGCCATTTTCTTGCAAATTTTTCTTCCTTCGAGATTGTAACTCATCTTCATCGTGCTTCCACTTCAAGTCATCGTGCTCTGGCCTCAACATTTCTCCTGCAAAACAAGCAAGGAGAAGGGGATCAGATCATTTCATAATATAAATTCAACTTACTTACCTGATTCTAGCACTTTGATCTTCAAGGGCTCATCGTTTTCACTAGCCAACTTTTGCCTTCTTCATGATTCCTCATGCCTTAGCCAAATTTTAATCCATCTTCTTCAAAGGCGTATCATCCTTTTGACAGTATCAACCTCAACTGCATCTTCAAGAAATTCATTTCACCTGCTGGAGCTCTGACAACCTTGGTTTTATTCACCTCTGGCTCAAGAAAACTATCTTCACGAAGGATTTAAGCAAATTCACCTAGGCAGTTTCTTTCAAATTCGTCGTCTGGAGAATTTCACCTTGAAAACACATTTTCTTCACATTTGCCTTAGAAAATTTTCAAGTTTCCCTTAGGAAAACTCATCAATTCAGTGCCCATCAAAAATCTTCACCTCAGAATCCTCGGCAAGCTGTGGAAGACCTTAAAATCCACTCCTCATCGATAAACTTCGATACCCAGAAGAAAATTTCCTCCAGAACGCGTCGAATCTATGGGTACCCAACGAACGGGTTCATTTGATTTTCTTGAATTTTGAACCTTAGAAAATATTCTTTCAACAATTTTGTTCTCGTTCTTCGATCCCCTCTGAGAATTTTGCTCTGACTTGGAAAATTTTTACCAATCCTGTGCAGCTGGTGTCATCTGACTTCATCTCTGGCAACTCTGCTCGCACTTCAGGAAAATTCCATCACCTCTCCAGACTTAAGCATTTTTCTAAGGGAGAACATTTTGTGCCTTAGAAAATTTTTAAAGCATCTTGGAAATTTTGCCTTGGAAATTTTGTTTCATTCGCCAGTGGGGAAAATTTTATCAACTTCATTTTAGAAAAAATTTCATTCATAGAGGCGCCTGGCACATTTTATTTTCTAGCCACCACTTCGTATTTAACTTCACACTTGAACGGCAATATTCCAACGTCTTAGAGAAAATTTTAAAAAAAATCATCTCATACATACTTCTTCACCACGCCTTAGAAAATTTTCACACCTCACATGTCTTAGGAAATTTTCTAACACCTTCTCACTTTACTTTGGGCGCATATCACTTGCCATGGAGAAAATGCTAAATTTCAATGCCTTGCACTTATCATTCCACCCTCAACACTTCACTTATTTGCTACACCCCACCTCATATTCATTTAACATGGCGCATAGCACTTGAAGAGGTGATTTAAAAATCACGCCTTACCACATATCCCTTCACCACGCCTTGGCAATATTTCTAACACTCTCCATTTTAGGCGCATAACACTTGATAAAAAAAAACGCCTAGCACACCACCATTTACCACGCCTAGGAGTATCTTCACTTACTTGTTACCTTACTTACCACTCTTATTTACCTTTTACACTTCAATGTGGGCACATTTGAGCATGTCAAGAGGATGAAACTTTCTCCAACGCCTTTTGTGACTTTTCAACTTCCATTTTTGTCCTCACTTGAGCTAGCTTGGGCGCATTTCTATGTGGATGAAGGATAACAATGTTTGACTTTGTTGACTCTTTCCTACCTTGAGCGCATTTTTGATGTGGAGGAGGACAAAACATTTCAAACGCCTTGGAGTGACCCTTCATCTCCCACGTTTTGTCTTCACATGCCCTCTTTTGGGCACATTTTGCCTATAGTGGAGGATGGAAACATTTGACTCGTTTGACCAGCTTCTAACTTAGGCGCATTTGCTACTTGATGGAGGATAAAAACGCCTTTGACTCCTCCTATGAATCTTTGACCTCCCTCTTGAGATGGGCGCATTTAGCCATATGTGAAGGACGAGTTTTGTTGACCTCTTGACCCTTTTGCTTGCTGGGCGCATTTGAACTTGCATGAAGGATGGTGCATTTAGAGGGTGGTGGAGGATGAACTCCAGACTTAGAAAATTTTGCCATCAACCTTCCTTCCTTCTTCAAGTTGGGCGCATTTCCCCATGCCTGTAGGATAAAAACTTTGACTTTAATTTGACTTTCTTTCCCTTGGGCGCATTTAGGCCCTGATGAAGGATAACCTTTATACTTAGAATTTTTTTCTGAGCCTCCTCATCAACCTGGGCGCATTTCCTTATGCCTGCTGGATAGAAATCATTGACTTTCTTTGACTACTTGTGCCTTGGGCGCATTTTGCCCCTGGAGAAGGACGAGCTTGACTCTTAGAAAATTTTCATGCCTCCTCACTAGCTGGGCGCATTTTGCCATAGCTGCAGGATTGAAGTTCCAGACTTAGACAAATTTTTATCATCTTCGCCAGTTTACGTGCCCTGCTATTTATAGTAAGTCTCTTGATTTTGCGTCTCTGAAGCCCGGAATGACTTGAAATTTTGCACACTGCATCCTCATAACCTTATTATCCTGTCGGCACTGCCATTTTTAGCTGACCTGCTATTTTTAGCCCGCTTCTGAAGGTGGTTTACTACAAATAGTAACCTCATGTTTCTGATAGCTCCATTGCTCCGATTGACTTGAAATTTTAATGAGGCGCTCCTCACCACGTGACCTGTCTGTCGACACTGACGCATGCACCTGATTTACTATTTTTAGCCAGTTTCTAAATTGACTTACTATAAATAGTAAGTGCTCCATTTGTCCTGAAATTTCACCAACAGATAGCTTGAAGAATGCCGACGCATGGTTTACACCGGATTTTGAAGATTCTCGAGTTTTACGCCTATTTTAGGTCTCGTTGGAAACCCTAATTCGCTTTGCATATGTACTAAATGATATCTGTTTGCCTTCGTTCGCCATCACTGCGACAAATTTTTGTGAATTGAACTACCGGAAGAAGCGACACACCGCTAAAAATAGCAAGTTCCTTAATGAAAGGGAATCTCCGCTTGCATGTTACATCATCGCTGAAGGTCTTGAAAACCCAAGGAATCTCCGTGACATGCAAAGAAAATCTCGTGATTGGACCCCGAAATTCGCGGCCTGGAAGCCGACTGCTAAAAATAGTAAGTTATCTGTTTTCGCTCAAATTTGGCATGCAAGCAATCTGATATACCCTGAATGCAGTGTGACTGTCGGAACCTCAAAAATGTTGACGAATCGCCTGTAATCTCACACTTACTAAAAATAGTAAGTACCTCGGAATCTGTTGAAATTTTGTTGAAAGCCTGCTGGAAACATGCTGACAACAATGTTAAGCTCAATTTTCAATTTACTCACCCTATTCGACCTCAAATTGGTTGGAAAGACTCAAACCCTAATTTCAAACTTGGCCAAATTCATGTTGAAGCTTGCAGACGGGAACGTCCCCAGAAAGTAGACCATCAGAAAAGAGACAGACAGAGAGAGAGAGACCAAAAACCAAAGCCAAAATGACCAGAATGGAGCAAAAATTAGGGGTCCCCATCTTGAATGGGGCGATGTGTGAAAAAGGTCACAACAGTACCATGGCCTAGTCACTTTAGGTCATGGGTCTATCACTACCTATGATGAGTTCACCAATAGGCTCATAGAGAGATTTGAGAAAAAGATCCTGAAGTGCATTTCAGAAAATTGGCACAACTTAGGCAATATGGCACAGTGGATGCCTGCATAGCTGAGTTCCAGAGACTTTCAGTCATGGTCACGAGAATCACTGAGAGGCGTTTGGTGATCCTATTCAGTGAAGGATTGATGGAGCCACTCAAGGGTTGGATTAAAGCTTTTGATCCACCCTCCCTACAGGAGGCAATGAAGAAAGCAAGAAACATGGAGTGGGCTGCTCCTAAAGCAAAGTTTCATTCCAAGCCATCATTTCACAAAGGGGATAAAGGAAAAAGACCTCATCAAAGACCTCACCATAAGGAGTTCAAACAACATAAACATCATGTCACAAGGTTGGATCCAGAGACACTTAATGAACTCAGAAGAAAGGGGTTATGTTTCCGGTGTAGAGAAAAATGGTCCCAAGATCATATTTGCCCAAAGGGAGTCAAATTTCATCAAATTGAATACTATTCAACTGAAGAAAGAAATTCTGATTTTTTAGACCAGCAGTCTGATTTTGATGACAGCGAAGTGGAAGGAGCTCCAGAAGAGTCCGAAGATGAAAAGGGAAGTGGAGGTACCTTGGCTCAACTATCGAGCTTTCAAAAGAATGAATCCTTCAAAGTTTGAGGGATGATTAAGGGGCAGCGAATAGTTGCTTTGATTGACACTGGGGCAACGCATAACTTCATTGATGAAGTTGTGGTGAAAAGGAAAGGGCTGCAAACAGAAGAGTTTGAAGGCTTCAAGGTTATGGTTGTTGATGGGTTTCACATCTCGTGCACCAAGAAGATCTCAAACATGACTATGCAATTGGGAAACTATGAAGTCAAGGATGACTTCTACGTAGTCAACATTGGAGATACGGATGTCGTTCTAGGCATTCAATGGCTGCGTTCACTTGGAGAGATCTCTCTAAATCTGCAAACCATGGAGCTCAAGTTTCAATCTGATGGGAAGAAGGTAGTGCTAAGAGGAATGTCCAATGGAGGTCCTCGGATTGTGTCGTTCAAGAGAATGGCAAGGCTGGTTCGTCATGATCAAGTTGAGTGGGCTGCGGAATGTATGATTCTTCCAGCTAGCCCGGTTGAGACAAAGAGAGACTATCCTCCTGATATTCAGTCTCTACTCACCAAGTAGAGCAAAGTGTTTGCTGATTTACCTCCTGGACCACCTCCTGAACAGGGTTCAGAGCATGTCATAGAGCTCAAGGAAGGGGCTAAGCCAGTTATCACAACTCCATATCGGTACCCTAAGAAGTAGAAGGATGAGATTGAAAGGAACATTAAGGAACTCTTGGAGATGGGCTTCATTCGTCCAAGTAAGAGTCCCTTTGCTTCAACAGTTGTCCTTGTGAAGCAGAAAGATGGTACCATCCGCATGTGTGTGGATTATCGTGCTTTGAATCAAAGCACCATTAAAAACCGATACCCTATTCCGAGGATAGATGAGCTCATTGATCAGCTACATGGAGCCAAGTTCTTTTCAAAGATAGATTTGAGGTCGGGCTACTATCAGATTCGGATGAGAGGATCTAATGTTGAGAAGACAGCTTTCAGATGTCACTATGGTCACTTTGAGTTCCTAGTCATGCCATTTGGGTTGACTAATGCTCCTGCTACCTTCCAGTCTTGTATGAACAGAGTCTTTCAGAAGCAGTTGAGGAAGTTTGTATTGATATTTTTTGACGACATTCTGATCTTCAGCAAGACATGGGAAGAACATCTCAAGCACTTGGAGGAAGTGCTTAGCATCCTAGAATCAGAGAGCTTGTTTGCTAAAGAATCCAAATGTGAATTTGGAATGAAGGAGCTACTTTACCTTGGCCACATAATCAGTGCTAAAGGAGTGAAGGTTGATCCTGAGAAAATCAAGACAATTGTTGATTGGCCACCTCCTGAGAACTTGACACATTTGAAAGGGTTCTTGGGTCTTTGTGGATTTTACAGAAGGTTTGTGAAGGGTTACTCACAGAATGCTGCTCCTCTTACTGACCTCACAAAAAAAGGGGCTTTTTGTTGGTCAGAAAAGGCTCAAACCACTTTTGATAAGTTTAAGAGGATCATGAGCTGTTGTCCGGTTTTGGCTATTCCAGATTTTTCCAAGCCTTTCGAGCTACAGTGTGATGCATCCGATGAAGGAGTTGGGGCTATTTTGATGCAAGACAAACATCCCATTGTGTTTGAGAGCAGAAAACTAAGAGGTGTTGAGAGGATCTACTCCATCTATGACAAGGAAATGCTTGCCATTATGCATGCATTAGCTAAGTTCAGACAGTATTTGGTGGGAAGCAAGTTTGTGGTCAAGACTGATTACAATAGTCTCAAGCACTTCATGCATTAGAAGGATTTGAACGAGAGGCAACAAAAATAGGTGAGTAAGCTTCAAGCTTACGATTTTGACATTGAGTATGTCAAAGGAAAAAACAACATTGTGGCTGATGCTCTATCTAGGAGACCTCATTTGAGCTCATTGTGCGAGCTTACTGCTGATTGGAAGGATATGTTGCTTGCTGATTATGCCAAAAATCAGTCTGCAACCAGCATCATTGAGGGTACTTTTCATGACAAAAGGTACAAGGTGGTTGAAGGGCTGATACACTACAAGGGTAGAATCTTTTTGGTGGCTGATTCTAAGCTCAAAAAGAAGATTTTGTTGACATTTCATGACATTCCACTTGCTGGTCATCAAGGGTTCTTCAAGACATATAGGCAAATTCGGGAAAGATTTTCTTGGAAAGGGCTGAAAGGGGAAGTACAACGCTACATTCAGGAGTGTCCCACTTGTCAAATGAACAAGAATGAGCATACTCTACCTGCTGGTCTGCTGCAACCTCTTCCCATTCCCAATCAAAAATGGGAAAGCATATCCATGGACTTCATCACTGGATTGCCTAAGGTCCAAGGCAAGGATTGTATCTATGTTGTAGTGGACAGATTAACCAAGTTTGCTCACTTTTTTGCCATCACTAGCTCGTTTTCAGTTGCACAAGTTGCAGATTTGTTTTTTCATGAGGTGTTTCGGTTGCATGGGTTGCCGAAAAACATTGTGAGTGATAGGGACAGCAAGTTCCTAAGCACTTTTTGGCAAGAAGTCTTTAGAATGAGTGGTACAGTGCTTACTCCAAGCACTAGTTATCACCCTCAAACCGATGGACAAACTGAGATAGTAAACAAATGGTTGGAAGGTTATTTGAGAAACTATGTTTCGAAGCAGCAAAGAGCATGGGTGAAATGGCTTCACATAGGCGAGTATTGTTACAACTCTTCTTTTCACATATCAATAAGGATGTCACCTTTCATGGCTCTTTACGGTTATGAGGCTCCTAGCTTTGCTGATTTGGTGTTTGGTGATAGCAAGGCCCCTCAAGCCAGGGATTTGTTACAGCAGAGTCAAGATATCTTGAAATCATTGAAGAACAATCTTCAGATTGCACAGAATCACCAGAAATTGTACGCTGATCAGCGGCGTGTTGAGCGCTCTTTTGAAGTTGGAGATATGGTTTATCTTCGACTACAGCCTTACAGATAGTCTACTCTCAAGAAGAGTGGAGCTGAGAAGCTCAAACCTCACTTCTATGGGCCATTCAAGGTTATCAGAAAGGTGGGAGCAGTAGCTTATGAGTTGGAGCTACCTTCGAGTAGCAAAGTGCACAATGTCTTCCACGTGTCTCGCCTCAAGAAGGCACTTGGACACAATGTTATTGCTTCATCACAGTTGCCACCTTTGGATGAAGAAGGACAGTTAGTCTTGATTCCAGAAGAGATTCTTGATTCCAGAGAGCGTTCTTTGAGAAAAAGAACAATCAGAGAGTATTTGGTGAAGTGGAAGAACTTGCCTATGGAGGATGCGACTTGGGAGAATGATGAGATTCTGCAGTATCCAGGCTTGCAATTGCTTGAGGACAAGCAATCTTGGGGAGGGCGGACTGTAATGTCCCCTTCTCGAGCATGACCTTTTCTGTTGACCGTTGGCCTATTCTGGAGACCCGTAGGCTTCTCGGGGGTAAAATTAGGGTTTCATGGTTGGAGGTTGCTATTTGCTCGTGAATTAGTGATTGAACTGTGGATTCCTTCTGGGTTTTTCGTGAGCTTCGCGGTGATGTGATTTTCTTGGCTTTCCGAGCACCTTCATGAATTTACTATTTTTTGTAAATTCTATTTCTGGCAGTGGTCCTGTTGGCTTCGGCACGGTTGGCTCTCATCTTCAGTCAGTCCAGTTGGTTTGATCAATCTTGACCTTGGGAAGCATTTTTGGTGAGATAAGTCCAGTTGATTTAAAAGTGTTATATTTTAAAGTTATATTTTAATATTGTGACCCCTTGGCCTAGTGAAACAACTTTAAGTTGTTCTTAAAAGGGGGACTTTGAGGGGTGGCGCCTCATGGAGATATTTCTATATTTTCTAAAGGTTCAAAACAAATGCTTAAAATTGGACGCCATCTTGTGGAGGAGTTTATTTTAAATTAAAGTCAAATTTATCTTGAGGAAAAGGGACGCCACCTTTGGAGGGAAAAGGAGTTATTTCAAATTTGAAAAGTTATAAAAGGAGGTCTTGGGTCTTCATTTGGATTATCTGATATCTTGAGTAATGTTATGCTGCCGAAATGGTGTTGGACTGCTTCGAGGAATGAATGCCTCCTAGCTTGGCTCAACTTCGTGCTTGAGAGATAGCACCTAGTGGAGAGGTTTGCTTGCTTTTGAGTAATTTTGTAGTGAGTTTGCTTATAGCTGTTGTTTCTTCATTGTAATCCTTATATTTGCAAAATAATCGAAAAATCTGGAGTTGCTGGTTTGTGTTGCAGATTGGGTTTTTGTCTCGTAAGTCTTAGTGTGATTTTATTCCGGTTCTGGGTAGTTTACCCATGCAATTGCTAGACTAGGGCGCCCCTCTCTGTGAAGTTTGAGATTTTATTATGAAGTCTTTAATTTTATAAGTCAAAATCGCCCCTCCTTGCAGCCGTACCTTTCTGGTCTTCATTGGGATTCGTGCCAAAAATAAATATCAACGTTTAAGGTCAGATTTCTGTTATCATCTTGGGCACCTGCATTATAAGAGTACTTAGCATTAGATTTCATGCAATTTGAGTGAGTAATGAGTGAGTTGTGAGCTTTTCATTGAGTTTCTGTATTGTTGGTTGGGTAATTCCAGTCTTTGTTCAGTCATGACAACTAGCATAAAGTCCACCATTTGACTTAGGTTTGGAATGGGAGTCATAGAGAGCATTAAGGACAACATTATACATTGTAGCAGCATTGTGAACTTTCTTATCTTGTGCTTTAGCAGACTAAACTCTCATATTGTAAGCTAAACAGTAGTACTGTCAGCATCTTTCTTATTCTTGCTAATTTCATACTTTGTAATGCCCACTGGATAAGTGGAAGAGGCTGGCTTGCCGCCTGTTTACTTTGAGTTGCATTGTAGTTTTCAATATCTCCACCATATGGTCGCCTCATTTCCATTCTGGATTGAGTAACACATACTTGGTGTTGAGTTGCTTTCTGCATTGTAATTGATAGGGATCCTCTGACCATATGCACGCCGTCATCTGGCGCATCCTTGGTTAGCGTTACTTCAGTTTGTGCATTGCATCGAGATCCTCTGACCACATGCTAACACCTTGCCCATCTTGGGATCCTGGTGTACATCCTTGGTTAGAGTTGAATTCTGCATTGTTTAGTTATTTGCTAACCCTAACGGGTGCATGTTGTTTGTAATCACATTCAAAATAAATAAAAATTTGGCTCGGAATGTTTCACATTGACTGGGGCAAGCAGATCAGTGATGAAATATATGAGCAACTGATCAATGCGCCTTCCACATTAAAATTCTATATGACTTCTTACTTAGTGTACACAACAGCAATAATGAGGCAATTTCCAGGTCTATCCACAAAAAGAAATCAGATGCTGGTACTTGTGTATAAATTCTTCTATCAACTCGAATTGAAGGAAAGCTTTAATCATTTCAAGGGGTTATTGATGCTTTCTTCGCACCTTTGCTTTTCAATTTTGATCTAGCTCTCGAAAGGAGAAGGGTATCTGATGAGGCTTATAAGGCGGTAAGTAAAGTTGGATGCTTATTTCTGCAATTCCCAACATTTACTTATTTGAGAGTAGGGTGCTACACTGGCTGCCCTTACATGCTGCCACGATATCCTTCGGACAATTGGGTTTTCGTGGAGATGTGCAGACAGCTGATTTCAGTGCATAAAGAGCGAAGAAATAATCACAAGCGTGGATTCAAGTTCCCACTAACAATCGACAGATATACTATCCCAACTGTACAGAAAGCCAAATCTGTTTATGCTGAGATGCAAATCATGGCAATCAAGACCTACAGGTATAGGTTTGATTTTGATTACCGGGATGTCAGAAGGCAACTGCAAAAGGGTCATCATCACAAGTACCGTTTTGAAGACATTTGGGCTGATTGCAGAGATGAAGAAGCCATTCGCAAAATGGATTATTGCAGGTTGACCGTGCAACAAATCAGAGACCTTGATATTGCTGACCTACCAGAGGATTTTACAAATCCTGGCGATATCATGAATGTTGTCTATGATGAACAAGAGGTTTCTAAAAGGCCGTTGCCCGCAATTCAATGGTCTAAGAAAGAAAGTACTAGCATGAGAGAGAGATTGGCGCCAATCCTATCCAATACTGCAGAATGGTTACATAAGCATGGTTTTGAAATGAAAAGTTTCAGAACAGATTCGGAAGGAGAAGAATCCGAAGCAGAAGCTCGCCGACAGCAAGAACTCCGCATGAAAAATAAATCAGCGACTATTCCCACTTCTTCACGAAGAGGTCTCAGGATCAAGTTTACTATTGGCAACAAAGATACCCAGGCCGTCCCAGAAGGAGAAACCACGGAATCTGATCTATCTCACTCTAAAGGTAAAAAGGTTGTTCCAAAGGAGATAGATTCCGATGAAGAAGGTACTTCCAGTGACCAATCCGTTGAAGATGAAGACTCAGCAGAAGCAGACTCCGATGCAGAAGAAGTTTCTGAAAGCGGGCAAGAGTCTGAAGAAGATTCTGAAGAAGAATCTTAAGGTGATTCTGAAGGTGAACCAGAATTGGAGAGAAAAGAGGATGATCAACAGGAACCCAGGCATGATCAAGAAAGAACTATGTCTCTACCTGAGAATGTAGTTGAGGAAATTCTCAGAACGTCATCGCCTGTGATTTCCAGTGTTCCTCATACCCCTCCAAATTCGAGTACTCCTCCACCTCCTGTTCCCTCATCACCCATTCCTACCACATGCATTCTTGCAATAGAGGTATCCACTATTCCTGCAACATCAACCCCGCTTGATACTCACTCGGTGACAAGCATTCATACAGTTGATATACTGTCAAGTCCTCCATCATCCATTCCTAGCCTGTCTTCACCAATGTATGATATCACTTCTGAAAATGAATTCAATCGGTTCATGAATGAGTCAATGCGTGATCAGCTCAATGTGCAGCTCTGTTACCGGGTTCTTCATTTTAGCCCCCCGAACCAGCCAAAATACGTGTGGGTTCTGGTTCTGGTTTGGTTCTTCTCTAGGTTCGCCTGGGTTCTCCATTTTCCACTTGGGTTCTCTGTGGGTCCTTCACAGAAGGACCCACAAAGAACCTGGGTGGAAAATGGAGAACCCTGGCCAAACCCGGGGAGAACCCAGAAGAACCCAGGCAGACCCACGTCATCCAACCTAGAAAAAGGAAAAAACTCAACTTAAAAACAAAAAATAAAACCCTAAAAAGTGCCCAGATTGCCTTATATTGACTTGGCCGACCAAATGAGGCTCATTTTGCAAACTCAAAAGAGCAAAAACACCAATTTTTTGCCTCCAAGCTAAAAAATTATGAATATGATTACAGATTATATGGCATTATGGCGTATTTACATTTACATGTTTGCAAATTATGAATATGATTACAGATTATATGAGGTATTACCGTATGACGTATTTCATTGTTTCAATATTCTATGGCATTATGGCATTATGATCATATGATTATAATTTTGAGCATGCTTATGAGTCTATGGCATTATCATTATGTTTATAAATTTATAATTTAATAATATATATATATAGTACGGCAATACCCATACCCTAGGAAAAAAAAAATTGCCGAACCGGCAAACCCGAACCCGAACCCGCATCTGAATCCGTACCCGAACCGGCAACTTAGATGTGCAGTCTACAAGAGCAATGATGACAGACACTTCTCCTATTGTCACGATACCCATGGTAACTTAAGAAGTGACAATGACTTCAGAGGTGACAATGACGACTGAGTTGACAGTGAATCCAGAAGTTCACACCTCCTTCCTTCCCCCTTGGCTCATATCTCAAGTATCGAAGCGGAAGAAGCAAATGATTTCTCCAGAGGAGCTCAACCTTGAAGAGATACCCCCTCCAAAGGCTAAAGGGAAGAAAAAAGCAAAAGTATACTCAAGGCTAAACGTTGACAAGACTGGCCATAAGTATGCGGAGATTGGCATACCATCACGAGAAGGAGATGTCAATATGGAGGACTACACGGTAACAAAAGTCCAACTTGGCAAGGTTACCAATGAAAGTGCAAAAGCAGATGCGCAAGTGACATTGGACATCTTGGCTGGAAGACTAGATAAAATGGAGCAAGCTCGCAATATGTACAAACAAAGGGCAGAGCATTATGCCACTGCTGTAAAGAGACTTGCAGGATCTCCAACTAATGAGCAACCGCTTGCAGTGGTAAGTATTGAGGACCCAGCTATCAAGAAAGCTAAGAAGTTCGCCTCTAAAGGCAGGGTGTTGTATGATTTCGTTGAGAAGATCATAGAACACAGATCTCAGATCATAATTGTTGCGGACGAGAAAACTACTTTGTTGGCCAAGCTCACCACAGAGCTTGATAAAGAAAAAAGTGTACTTTCCCAAGACCACAGAGATATGGAAAAGTGCCTTTTGTCATGGTCACAGATGAAGCAGGTAAAGCTCAGTAAATTGGTGGAAGCTGGGGTAATTCCCGACAGAAAAGTTCATTGAGGTAAAAGAATCTTTGAAACACCGAATTCAAGTGATTCAATCCCTTACGGATGATCTCCACCAAGTGCAGGAAGATGTCGAAGGGCATCATGTTATTCTTGAAAAAGGTATCAAGGAGTTACCAGGACAACTTCTTGAGGAAAATCGTATCTTCCTGCCAGCCATAGAAATATCCCAGATCTTCAAGGAAGCCATCATGAAGATGATTGACAGTGCAGACATTTCAGAAGCCTCTCTGAACGTCATTTGTGATACAAGGCTCACATTGGATAACCTGAAAACGCATCTTGACAGGTGCAAGAAGGTTCACTCATCTGCCATGAGATCGATCACGAGAATTCACACCATTGTGGATTACACCGTTGGTCCGGAAGAGAAGTTCGTGCAGGAGACCAGGAAGAAATACGAAGACTTCCGCGCCCAGAGCAAGGAAACATGAAGGTTCTTAATCTCTAGTGTTAGACATTTTCGATGCATCCTTTTATGCATCTTGTAAATATTTCCTGACATTTTATGTCTTTTTGTAAATTGTATTTACACCAAGTTCGAAGATGTAATCTTTTGAAAACAAATTACACTTTGACTTTAGTCAAAGTTAGGTGAGATCTCCTTGAATCGCTCACCTAACTTTCCTTGATTTTCTCAAGTTAGTTTCCTAATTTTGCTCATCCCTCTTTCTATATGTATGAGGGATTTCTATTGTATTGAGGATCTTTTAGTATTTTGCAACGAAGTGCTGCCCTTTTCGAAACAAATTGTGAAACTTTGTGTTCATACTTTGCAAACAAAATCAGATCAATAAAGAAGAAGATTGCAAACCAGACTTTGTGTTGGATTCGATAATCTTATGAATTGATCTCTTTTGGTGGTAATTAGTAAGTGATAGCTGAAAGACTCTAAGCAATTCATGTAAACTTTGTGTTACATCTTTTACTTAGATTTACATTTGTGTTTTGGATACTATGGTTGGATGATCTACAAGACTTTGCGCTTGTAATTGTTCATGTTGTTCGAGGAATTGCTGCATCTAAGAAGACTTTGTGCTTCTAATGCGACAAACGATACATCTATCACAAATCCACCATTGATAAAGCTACGAAACAATTTTGTGCCTTCGTGAGCTTTCCCCTTTATTTTATTTGTTTGTTGTTAATTACTTCTGGTATCTCTACGCTTTGCTTTAACAAGATAGAGGTATTGGTATTACTGCTAGTTGATCGTTTAAGGTTGTTAAGAATTGAGAACTTCCAACAGTGAAGCATTGTAAACATCTTCTCTGAAAAAAGAGAGAAGGATGAATGTAACACACCCCCCCCCACTTCGTAAGTATAGTGTATATTGTGTAATTACTCTAATTGTTTTACCATCGCTTCCGTCGGCAGTAAGAAGGGCGCCTCCCCTTTTCTGAGAGGAGAGATTCATATCTCACATAGCTGTGACTGAAGTCCTAGTTGTGTAATCTATCGAAAAAGTTGATTACATAATTTTCACCCAACATACTACAAGGCAGGAAGCTTGAGGTCCAGGAGAGAATGTTCAGCACATGGAGACTAATGAACCTCAGCAAAATATTGTTAGAGAAGAAGTGCGTGAAGAAGAAGCGAGAGAGGAGCAGCCACTTATTGTTTGTAATCCGCAGCAGGCAGTGCTAGATTGGCTCAGGGAAAGAATGAGGAAGGATCCTGAGGAGGAGACTGACCCAGCAATTGAAATGGAAGAATTCCTCAGTAGAATCGGCGGGCCACTAGAAAAGAAGAGAGCCAGAAAATTCTCAAAGATATCCACAAATAAGTCTGGTTCTCGCACGATTCATGTGGTTGTTCCCAGGGAAGAGTGTGACCGAGATGAGGTTATCCCTAAAAATTATGTGGTCACTACTGTGGAGTTAGGCAGCCCTACGGTAGCTCAGATAATTGAGGAGTGTGATAGCTCCTATCAGGCTCTGAAGGATAGGTTGCTCCGAACAGAAGGAAAGTACAAGAGGTTGAAAAGAGAACATAAGACGTTGATTGGTTATGTGTAGCACTTAGCCCCTCCATGTGGACAAGAGAATCCGGCAGTTGATCTTCCAGCTGAGCTTCTGAGGGAATCAATCAGTGGCCTGGAAGATTTGAAGAAGATGGCTCAAGACACAGATAAGTGGGTTGGCAATGTTCGCGTTGAGGCAGAGAAGTTCATTGATGATCTCGCCTATTCTTTTCAGCAAGCCTCTAGTATTCTTATGCGCATGGATAATGTTGATCAAGCTTGGAATGAAACCCATATTTATCAAGATAAAACTGTTCCTCGCTTGGCAGCCTTGATGCATATGCCCACACAGACTCTGGTTGAAGGAGGAGTGATCCAGGAGGGCGATAGATATGATTTCCCATGTTGGTATTCTTCAACATTCACAGGTTGAGGCTTCTTTGATACAGCACGGGAAAAATTAGTTAGGGTTAGAAAGGCTATGGGAAATATACATGAAGAAGTCTTGAGCACACTTGAAGCCTTGTTTGCTAAAAGGCTGACTCCAGAGGAGGTAACTACGAATGTCTTGAAGAGCAAATTGGAGCCTTTCTTTTCGGATGTGAGATCATTTGCCCAGGTGGATTTTGAGAACATTTTAACCTTCTCCAACATCATTTAGAGCACTTAGGATGCCTTAGGTGCTTGGGGAAAATCTTGCACTCGGCAGGGGCAGGTGGTCACAATGCTCAAATTTCAGCTCAACCATATTCCCCCCATCTCAGTTCGGGAGGTTGAGGCGGTGTTGACCAAATTCATCCAGTTTGCAGTCAAAGAGGACAATGGGAACGCGTTTCTAGATGAGAATCTTCTAGATGATAGTGGGCATTAAATGCTCATAGTGATCAAAGGGAGAGAGTGGGCATTATGTGCTCATTTATTACCCCACTCCTCCACTTTCTGGCAGTTTTTAGGGCAGAATCTTGACTAGGGCTTATGTGGCTCGATCTGAGCCGTTTATTGTAATTCAATATGAGTTGTCCGTTGGAATTGGCCAACTATAAAAGGGCCATCCCCCCTCATTTGTGCATATAGATAGATAGCATATAGAATAGCAGAGAAGGAATAGAGAGAGATTGATAGCATAGCATAGATTGATAAATTAATAGATAGGAAGAGGAAGGAAAGTTTTTCAATTGAATGCTTTGTAAGAAATTGTTGTGAACACTCCTATAATAAAAAGAGTTGTCATTGCTTGTGAAGTCATCATGACTCACTCAAAGAAAAATCTCCTCTATAGGTCCATCATGAACTCACATCCATATCCAAGTGAAAGCTCCTCGGACTTCCTACTGAAACCTCCAAAGGGTAACCGTCTCAAGCAAAGGTCTCTAATCACAAGAGAACTCCGACATAACCCACTTCTCCAAGTATCCATGAGTACCAACAACTGATCAATCTATGCTAAGCTTCAAATGTAACACAACATCCTCATGAAGCTCCCAAGCAAATGATCAATGTCAATACTAAGAAAACCAACAAGATCAATGTCAAAGCTCCAACAGCAGAATTAGGAACCTATATGACATCATGATCTAACCATCTCCTCCTAGGAGATCACATGCAATAATGCAAACATCCTAGTCTTAAGAGAAAAAGTATCATGCCAAAACTCTAAACCGGTATCAAGAGTAAACAATGACATAATAACCATCACACTCTAAACCAAGAATCAACATCTCCTACCAATGAACCTGTAAATGTGAAAGAACTCTTTTGCAGCAACAAGATCTAAGAGCTCCTCCAAGACATCCACAAACACTAAAGAAGATCATCCATCACCAACCATGAATCACATCACTGCCAACAACTCCCACTGAACCATGATACCAAGCTACACATGTCATCGTGACAACCATCTCCTCCATGAAGACCATCCAAGTCCACACACACA
Source organism: Sequoia sempervirens (assembly GCA_007258455.2). Taxonomy (NCBI): domain Eukaryota; kingdom Viridiplantae; phylum Streptophyta; class Pinopsida; order Cupressales; family Cupressaceae; genus Sequoia; species Sequoia sempervirens. Next base: position 68,795 of record VDFB02013780.1, on the reverse strand, counting down.
ACTAAAATGCCAATAACACCAAGCAAAACCAAGATCTCCAAGCCAAGAAGATACAATGCCAAACCATCACTATCACAAGCTCCCACTAAATTGTGTAACCAAGCTATCTATGACATTGTGCTAAGTGCTAACAACCTCCTCAATGAAGATCAACCATAGCCATGATCCTCAAGTCAAGAAGATACAACCGCCAACAAACCATTGGGAGTCTATCAGCACTACCAATCCATCACTATCAAAAGCTCTCACTGAAAAGTCTAACAAAGCCATCCATGAAATCGTGATAAACCACATGCTAAAAATCCCATAACCAATTATCCAAGCACCATACATCATCCATCCTTCAATCTCAAAGCAAACATACCAATGCACAAATGACCACAGACATGGTCAACTAACAAAGTCTACATTAACACTGAATCAATCACATGGATACAAATAGTCCACATCTGAGTCATCCCACTGCAACCAAAATAAGTTGTACACACCTACAAGTTGCATAACTCATAGATCACAAACACTAAAACATGCAAACTCATCATCACATTAGTAACCTGTAAACTGAGATATCAAAAAGAATAATCCTATAGACCACATGACTCAAACACCAAATCAACCATAGGTCTAATTTGCCAAACATGTCCACAAATGAATAACCATAGTCAAGGAACTAATCAAGCATCAAGGCAATAAGAACAACCTCCTAACACCAAACCAAATCACAACCAAAACCACCACAAACCTAATCATGCCGTGCCAATGCAAAAGTGCACCTGCATAATCATTACACCATAACCAACACCAACGATGTACATGAACTCAACTATCACCCATACAAGACTCCAAGTCTCAAATCATGTCAACCCATGTCCTCAAAACCAAAGGCAACCTATGTACCTATCACCATCAAAGTCCAACTCTGAAAAACACTTGTAAAGCTATACCAGGAAGCACCAAACTGATAATCAGTTGCGCCATCATGAAAACATGTACTCCCTCAAGGTTTCGCCTCTTGACTTGTTCGGATGCTCACACAATCACACCCCGAATCTCAGGCACCAACAAGTGATCAAACAAGTACAAACCTCTCTTTGCTCATCAAACTAAGAAACTATCAGCACCACTATGGAGTAAATTGAACATGCTCTCCAGCGCCTATTCAAAATCAAAAAAACCGATTTTGTATCCAAAAGTTATGGTCAAAACCATAGTTGAAAAAATTGCAAAAAACTCGCCTAAATCGCAAGTAATCGGCTTGCTTTCATGGAGGCAAGTTAATCGCCAGAAAACTCGCGTCCAAGTAAACAAAAAAAAAATCGGAGCAATTTAACATGCAAAAATCACAAAAAATTGCGCATAATAACTGTAAAAATCGGTGAAAAAAATTAGCCGCATGCCCTAAGTTTTTCATTTTATATGGACGTCGTTTTCATTTTGATTCATTTATTCACGCACCGAAAAGAGCAGCGACGTCTGAGAGCACAGGAAAAAATGGCGACATCTGAGTGCACAGGAAAAAAACGACATTTGAACAAACAAATATCGACGGGAGCAAGAGAAATATCCGCGCAGGGCACGTAGTTTCATTGCTTTTCCACTGGTTTTTCTTGCATTTTTTGTCTGTGTTTTTTTGAGTTTTTTTTTCTTCGTTTCTTTCCTTGATTTTTCTAGGGTTTTTTAAAACTTTAAAAAAATCAAAGTTCTACTTTTTAAAAATAAATTAAATTAAAAATTTCTAATATTATTATGTGTATCTACTATTTCTAATATTTCTAATTTATTTCTAATATTTTTAAAAATAATTTGTTATCCTAATATTTCTAAATATTATGCATTGTGTATCACAAATATTACTTTCTTTAATTTTTATAATAATATTTCTAATTAAAAAAAATTTAAAATAAATTAAATTAAAAATTTCTAATTTTTCAAATACTAATATAGTTATATAATTATAAATATAATATTAAGTAATAAATATATTTAAAAGTCGTAAATTTAAATATATTTATTACTTAAGACTTTAAATTTATAATATTATACTTAAAGTTAATTCTTTTAAATTTGATTGATATGTAGTAAAGTTTTAAACTCTAATTTTGGTTTATATATGATGAAATTAGTTGATATATTGATGATTGATATGTATTAAACTCTAATTTCAATTTATATATGATGAAATAAGTAATATATTCTATAAAAATTCAATTTGTATGTGTGTTTTTGAAGAATATTTTAAAAAATTGTGTATTTTCAAATGTTCGATAAATTCACCGAGTTATTGCCGAGTTTTTCTCCGAGTTTTGCCGAGTCCCAAGTTTTTAGAAATTTTGGGTCTGTCGAGTTATTGCCGAGTCCGAGTTTTTCAACTATGGTAAAAACCATGAAACAGAGAACATGTTTTTAGACCCCAAAAATTGATCCAAACAACAAAATCAGGAAACAAACCTATACCACGGCATAATACCCAGAACCAGCTTTCCAACAAGTCTAAGAAGTTGAAAATCCGACAATCTAGGTAAAAGTTATGCCTGGTTGAATAAAACTTCTCCAATCTGCCCATTAGGTTGCACAATGGCGATGTTCTAGTGGCTATCTGATTATTGGCCGGCGGTCCACTAGTGGCGATGTCAATAGCTATGGCACATTGTCGACAGTTGTGGCACGCCGATAGCCCAACCGGGTGGCACCGTCGCTCAAGTCTTTAAACTAGCGGACCTAAAAAATAAATGAATTTCGATTAATTTTTTCATTTTTCAAAATTTTGGAGTGGCAGATTTAATAAAAGAATTTATGGCGAGTTAATTTTTTGGTAAGCCCTTGCAAGCTGCAAGCTGGCTCCCACAGCCAAGGACTGGGACCGGTAGTCTAATGGCACGCCAACCCAGTGACCGCCAGTTGGGGGCCAATAGATTGTCGATGGGCTGACAGCCCAACCGACACTGTTGGTACCTTGATGCACCAAGGGGTACAGGGGGGTTTGCAGTCCCCCCACCCCATTTAATTTTTTTATTTTTAATAACATTTTTCAATAGAGTTTAATATCGCAAATTTTTGCAGCTTATATTTTTATTTTTATTTTCCTATAGAAAAATGGCAACCATATGACAGTACGATCGAATAGGGAAGATAGGGTGAATTTTTTGCATTTTTCCACAATAACCAAAATATAGCAAATTTTGTATGAATCTTCATTTCTCAACCATCTTGGATCCACTGGTGAGGTACATTTTGTCTCAAGGGGTCATCTACAACACTTCCCCCACAAAACCCTCCCATGAACACACATCCAAGAAACCGTTTTGACTCAACATTTCTCACACCCCAAATCTACAAACAACCCATCATAACAACAAACCCAAAACCCTCAAATATGCAAGAAACAACCATAGACAACATACCATCAAAGATGACACAAGATATACCCTAGGAAAACCCTCAAGAGGGACAAACCCAACCTCCAAAAGCATCCATCACTGGTGTATTATTCAAAAATAAACATTACAATACATCTTCAGAGTTCTTCATGAACACCTTTGAAACATCAAGCCCTCAACAAGCACTCCATGTGAATAAGCATGTAACCACACATCCCATACCATGCTTCAACCTTCACAAATGCTAACAAGAGATACTTTCAACCAGCCAACAATCCAACCTTAGACAACTACCCTTGTGTTTGCTTTTATAGAAACAAGCTCACACAAACCCACCAAGTGGTATCACATAAAACCATGTGGCTAAAACCATGACCACACATTTAATATTGGGTAATTCAATATTGGCTACTTTATTAATTAATTTTCCCCAATATTAAATAAATGCATTTTTACAACTTACATTCATCTTATGTCTCAATGTTACATACAACATATAAAGTGGCCCCAAGAATGTTAACTCCTAGTGATGCACGTACTTCTAGGTCCCCCTAGGTGCACCACACACATAATAATAGATTAAACATTATGCAAGGTGTACAACACCTAATTCCTAAAAAATAAGAACCGAGGACAATAATCTACTAATTACTCTGGATAGAGCCACCATCAATGGTTGTTTTAGATTGTTTGAAAGGGAAGTTTATGCGAACTTTGACTTTACTACATCACAATGTCATTTCAGTGAGAAGAAAGGATATTATAAAAATGCAATCGCTAGTGAGTGGTTTGTTGTTCCCAAGAAAGGAAAGTCCTAATTGCCCAAAAATTTGCACAGGTCGCATTCAGAAATGAGATTTCAAATATAAGCATATTGTTGCATAGATTGAACGGCAATGTGAATGCCCATGAGTTTGAGGATTGGATGTTTTTCTTCGTACAGATCATTTGTGGAGGGCAACAATACCTAGATTGGGCAACTCTCATCTGCGACAAGCTACATTACATGATATCAAACTTCGCCATCAATAAGTTTTTCTACATGTCTTCATACCTCTTTTATGCCCTAGCATGTACTAGGCCATGGCTAGGACTTCAGCCTGTTGAAGATTTTGATGGTCAAATTCAGATATATACCTACTACCTTGATCTGCAATTGGAAAGAAGCTATCACAAGTTCAAGAGGGTGAATGATGTATTCACCATGAGAATAGTCAAGGAGTTGCAAGGAGACCTAGGCCAAAGGATTTCTCCTGAAGCTATTCAGCTAATAAACAAGTATGGTAGTCATTTTATTCAATTCCAAAGGTTCACCTACATAAGAGTAGGGGGATATGATGGTCTTCCCATAAGCTACCTAAGTATGCAGAGGACAAGTTTGTCCTCATTGAGATTTGCAAGCAAGTTGCAGAGGTGAACAAGCGTTGTGCTGAAAGGAAGAAAGTTGGTATGCAATTCCCAATTGGCCTTGGATATTATTCATGCAAGTCTCAATCAACTGCCCTCAACATTGAGAGGGATATTGCGAAATACAACATTTCTACCTATGACATGAGGTTCCCATTTGATAGTAAGAACTTTGTAAAAGATATTTTATAGCTTGGCTCCAGATTTCATCACATTCCTCATATGGAAGACTATTGGGCTGATAGCTCTGATGATTATGAAGTTAGGAAAAGAAATTGGATGAAAATGACTTTGAGATAGATTGTTACATTCAAATTGGGTTGGGATATTGATGTTGTTGAAGATGATGAATCTGACTTGGTGGACCCAATCAACACTAGTCATACATAGATGCAGCCCATGGTGTCAATTGATTGGAGTCTTAGAGAACCTAAAGACCTTGAAACTAGAATTGCCATAGTCCTAAAAAGGACTCGGATATGGCTAGCAAAGAAAAAAGGCAAGGCTTCTAAGGCATAGCCTAAAGGAAGGCAAAGGATAGGGGAACAGAATAACCCTAGTCAAGTAGTGACTTCATCACTCACAATGTCACCTCCCATACGACACATAGTTGTACCAGGGGGAAGTGGAGATGGAGAAGAGCCCCCAAAGGAGAGAAAGAGCCCTAAGAAAACCTATGGTGATGGTCCACCAAAAGACAGTGGAGTGGAGGAACTAGCAAAGAAGAACAAGGAGAAAGAAAATAAGGGAGTTAATGAACAAGAACAAGAAATTGAAATAATAGGAATTAATCCCTCTGAAGCATAGCCAAGCCCTTCTCGAGATGTGACCGACAAGATTGCAAAGAAAGGTAAGTCTCCTCCCTCCTTTCCCTTCCATTTGCAAAGTGTAACAAAGACTCCTCCCTTAAGAAGAGCACTCCATTTTTCGTCACCAGACTCTTCGTCTCAAGCCATTGGTACTACCTCCTCCCCTTCATGGTTGGAAAGCACATTATCTATGAAAAGAAAGACAGTACCAATTAGTCTGCCAAATGATAACATCATAGGACAATCGTTGCAAAGATCTCCTAAGTCCAAGAAATCGAAGACCACATCAAGGTTAATGGAGGACGGAGATTTTGGGCACTTGTTTATAGAAATTGCACATCCCTCTGCACAAAAGTTACCTAGTCAGGCTACTGCAGCTGACTACAATATGACAAGTAGATTTGGGACCCCCAAGTAGGGACGATGATATTCACAATTTTCAAGTGACTACCAAAAGGTTAGTTGAAAGGACCGAAAAAGATTAAGTTTATAAAGTTTAAAATGTATTAAACTTTAATTTTTATAATTCTTTTAAAGAATTGGTTTCAAGACTCTTCGATAGTTACTTTTTGAAGGCTTTAAATATGTAATCAAAAGACAATAGGAGGGTCCGAAATTTTGATCCCCATTACATTGTACTGTAAGAGTGAGACTTGATCAAAAGAAGGAACAATAAAACTTTGTTGGTTCTTGAAAGAATCCATTTTTGTCTGTGTGCATGTGTAGTGGAATGTGATGCTTTGGTATTTATTTCAAAGTCTGTGAGCTTGAGTAAATATTTGGATATCGCTTTCTTTGTGAATGTGGTATTCATTTGTGTAGCATTCATTTTCTTACATTGATGTGGTGAAATTTAAATTTGAAGTTACCTATTTATCATTTGTATTTCAATCTTTGTGTTGAAGTGTTGGTAGTAGTTATTCCTTCGAAAGTCTTTCAATTTCATAATCCTCATATAGTTGGAAACAGTTTAAAACCTTTCTATATTTAATCTTATGATCGCATTTATGTCATGGCTATGCATAAGTGTTAGATTTCCTTCCCTACTTTCTGGTTAAAAGTATACCCCATCTTTAAATTTTGAAAATTACAAATTTGATTCATAAGAGGGAGTTGTACCTCATTAACATTCAGAGGGAAGTTAATAAACAACTTACCGAACTGTTTGTTACCTATTTGTCTTCATTTTTGGGCATAACAGAATCATAGAAATTGTTTATTTGAGAAGACAAATCCGTTAGCCAACACATCTCAAGCATGATGTTTATTGGAATTGTGCATTCTTGAATGATTACCACTTCCATTTATCCATCACTTGAGAATGGAATGCAATCAACTTTGTCAAGTGCTTTCCAAGAATGGCTCAAGAATCTATTGACTTGACCAGATATGATGGTAGATGTTAATCCAATGTGAACCTGTACATTATGAACTTATAATTCGGTTATTTTAGAATTGTGCTGGTCTTTTACATTGAACATGAATCGGCATCCTTGAAAACATATCATTGACTACATAGACACAAAAAGCAATACCATTATAAGTAGTAGGTAAACCTCAAAGGAAATCCATGGGCACTGACTCCCAAGGTTGGTTCAGTACTCACAAAGGAGTATTTATTCCTTGCTTCTTGTTAGCCAACTTTGCTATAGCACAAGCAACACAAGATTTGTCAATAAAAAATGTAACCTAATATATGGCCAAAAAAGAAATAGTTCTTCAAAACTGCAAGAGTCTTTCAACTAAAAAAGCTATCTAACTTTGTTGGAGTCTCCCACATCAAGTTCTAGTACACTGCATTATGCAACACATGAAATTGTTGCATATGAGAAAGAGTCCATCCTGCAAAGAGTAGTTTGAAATTATCCTACAGCTATGAAATGCCTGATAGATATTTGGAAAGTCTGAATCAAATTTGTGCAATTCAAGCCAAGTACTCTATTGGTTGGTAGAATGTCCTACAAGAACTCTTCTTTGCAACTTATCTGCATCTTGTATTCACTCAATAATGAGACCCTTGAATGATGTATGCAATTTATCCACGGCAACATCTTTGTGGCATAGGTCCTATTTGTCTGAGTGTCAAAAATCATGCATACGAGTCTTCAATCGCCTATCTGAGCTTAAGGTTTCAAGTTGTTGAGCACGCGGTGATACTGAGGGGGAGGAGGGCGACGGAGGGGGGTGAATCAGTATCTAACAATTTTAACTTTTCAAAACAAAACCAATCACAATAAGAACATTCAAGTAAGATCTAGCAATTAGGAACACAATGAGAACACACGATTTACGTGGAAAACCTTTCGGGAGAAAACCACGGCACAATCTTGCTTATATATTATAAATTAATTTTCTTCTTGTAGGCTCCAACCTACTATGAAAGTTTCAAATCTCAATACCGAGCTCCAACTCAGCAAGAGGCTCCAACCCCCACACACAAACTGAGCTCCAACCCAACAAGAAGCTCCAACCTTAATTTGATAGGCTTCAACCTATTGGAGGCTTCAACCCCCACAAATTTGATCCAAACTTCCTTCCTTGTAAATCTGATAACCAATCACAAACTTGATCTAATGTCAAATCTGATTCAACTAATGACCTCTCTCCTTTCACAAATCTGATCACACTCAAGTATCAACCTTCCTTTCAAAACTGATCACTAATAATCTCTTCTTTCCTTTCATAATTCTGATCACAACAATATCCTCTCTTCTTCCACAAATTTGATCCAAATCATGCACCAATTCCTTTCACAAAACTGATCATAATTATGTCAATATCTTCACACAGATTTTTGCCTTATAATCTGCTATAAATTTCCTTTACAATCTGCTCTTACTCTTCATACATATTCGTTAGATATACTTGCATTAATTATTCATTCATGGGCTGCATATGCACTCAAAATAAATCTGAGTTGCTCTTCATTTTTCTGCTCTTTTTCTCAGTTAAAATTCGGAAGATATTCATTGAAATTGCTTACTTGAATTAACTTTTCTTCTTACCTTTTATATGTTTTCAATATGGGTAAAGGACATACCCTTTCACAATGTATATCACCTTTCACAATGGATACAACTCTTGGTTTAAGATGCACCTCTTGCCATGAAATAACTCTTCATTGAAACCACACACATTTTTGCTAAGAAATGCATCTTTTCTTTATCTCATACTAATAGCACCTTTTTATTTTTTGCTGATCGCTGCTTATTTAAGATATTAATATCTGCCTTTAGAAACATGGAATCACTGCTAATCATTTCTGCACTTAATTAATAGCTGTACACCCCTCATATCATTGCTGACCATTAATTTATATTGACTTTGACTTGTTTTTCATAAGGGTCGGCCAGCAAGGTATGTCAATATGAAGTCGACCTTTTTGTGTATATCATCGCTGCATTTATATTGTTCTATATATGGTCGGCCAGCATCATACAGATGATAATTTTAAATTAATTCATTGCTAATATGGGCTTGGATGTGTAAGATTTAGGATCACAAATGAAATAAGCAGAAATACAACACAAGAGAACAATGAACACAACAAGATACCCTAGGAAAACCCCTCTTCTCGAGGGAGAAAAACCCAGCAAAATATATCTCTTATATAGAGAACAAATAAGAGCAGAAATCTGCTTTACAAATCAGACTCTTCTCAAGGGCGAACTTGACACAATAAATGATGAGAATCTCTTCTTGAAACAACCGAATATGAATCTCCTTGAAGTCGATCTGCTGCTACAGAATTATGATCTGCTGCTAAGTTTGCTTGAAATGGTGAAAACTTGTTGGTGATAATGGCGAATATCTTGCTGCTTGTAAAATCCAAATATTTGCTGCTAGGAAGATGTGAATGTCTGCTGATTATAAGGTGTGAACGAAAGGAATGAACTTGATCATTTGATGAAACAACTTCACCTTGTATATATACAAAACAAGGTGTCTTTTCATATAGGTCGGCCTCCTTTAAGAAAGAAAATATAAAAATATAATTTGCACATCAAGAAGGCCGACCTGCCTTGAGCATCTTTTCATTTAACTTTACTTAGAACATGAAGGCTGGCTTGCCTTTAATTAAGAAAATAGCTCCCTAAGCTATAAAACACTAACACTCCCTCTTAGCTAGGGAGGTATTTTCCAGATATCCTCGTCATGGAGTTTCTCAATATGATGCCCACAATGGCTACACCCATTTGTGGAAAGTAGCTCATCATGGAGTCTCTCAACGTGATGCCGTCATGGAGTCTCTCAACATGACGTCCACCATGGCTACTCCCATGTGTGGAAAGAAACACATGTACAAGTGTCCATCATGGAGTCTCTCAACGTGATGTCGTCATGGAGTCTCTCAACATGACATCCACCATAGCTACTCCCATGTGTGGAAAAACACAAGTACAAAGGGTTCATCACGGAGTCTCTCAACGTGATGTCATCATAGAGTCTCTCAACATGACGTCTCATCTCAATCTCAAAGATGAACAAGGGCTCACACCTCATATTTCTCCGTCTCAGAGAAATATACACTGCAAGGGCTTTCACCTCATATTTCTCTGTCTCAAAGAAATATACACTACAAGGGCTTTTACCTCATATTTCTCTGTCTCAGAGAAATATAAAATACAAGGGCTTTCACCTCATGTTTCTCCATCACAGAGAAATATACACTACAATAGATCTTCATGATGATGTGACTCCCTCTGAATCTCCAAGTACTTGCATCAACCTCCTGACCTCCTCGTCCAAGGTTGCCTCTGTTGGTTTGTCAAACTCCCTCTGAATGTTATTCCCTCCTCTTCGAAGAAACTGATCGCAACTTGTATAGGTTCTTCCTCTTCGAGAGATGTCTCCAGTAAAGTTATGTGCCAGCAACTCAATCTAAAGGCTGCAAGCTATGTCTCCATGATCAGCCTGCGTGATTTCCTCACATGATGCATCAAGCTCTTCCTCCCTTGAATTCCTTATGCAATCTCTAATCATCATTTTGCTCCTCGATCCGTCCTAGAAGCCATTTAGAGAGATTACTAATAGTTCATAGAATTAAACTACCCCAAAGAGAAATATCCAGACCAATGCTAGAAGAATACATGATTCACTATTCCCAATGTTAGTGCATGAATTAACTACATAATTATTCAAAGGTACAAACATAAAATACTTATCTCTTTAAAATGACTTCAGCTTAAGTGTTAGCTGAATTCACGATCTCTTCAGCACAAAGCAGAGCACGTCCCATATCATAATTTCAGACCCAAAGTCACTCACAGAAAATCTCACACACATTAGCCCAATAATCAATAAGCCCTCTCCATCAAAAGCGAAATATCCCAAAACTAAATAAAAGAATGAAGCAATCACCCAAGCTCTCTCATACAATGATAAGGAAGATAACTATAGCCATAGAGGAGCTAGCATTAATTAAAGGAATCATCAAAAATTAGACAAGGCATCGCAACCTTCCAAAATAAAGTCACCTTCATTTAAATTTTGAGGTCGTCCACAACCAAATGTAGTTGCATGATCTTAAAAGAGTTGCCTCAGAGAAATTATTCAACCATTCAGGAAGCCGTCCTAAATAGAGATATTATGAAGTTGTTTTGACCAGCAAGAATGATCATAAAATGCCTTCCAAAATTCACAGTAACTGAAGTTGCGCCTAGATAAAGAGTGTCTTGACTGCTTAAACAAATCTGATCAGGTCTTGTCTTAAACCCGCTCTGATACCATGTTAGATTTAGGATCAGAAATGAAATAAGCAAAAATACAACACAAGAGAACAGTGCACACAACAAGATACCCTGGGAAAACCCTCCTTCTCGAGGGAGAAAAACCCAGCAAAATATCTCTTATATATAGAACAAATAAGAGTAGAAATCTGCTTTACAAATCAGACCCTTCTCAAGGGCGAACTTGACACAATAAACGATGAGAATCTCTTCTTGAAACAACTGAATATGAATCTCCTTGAAGTCGATCTGCTGCTACAGAATTATGATCTGCTGCTAAGTCTGCTTGAAATGGTGAACACTTGTTGGTGATAATGGCGAATATCTTGCTGCTTGTAAAATCCAAATATCTGCTGCTAGGAAGATGTGAATGTGTGTTGATTATAAGGTGTGAATGAAAGGAATGAACTTGATCATTTGATGAAACTACTTCACCTTGTATATATACAAAACAAGGTGTCTCTTCATATAGGTGGGCCTCCTTGAAGAAGGAAAATATAAAATTATAATTTGCACATCAAGAAGAGCATCTTTTCATTTAACTTTACTTAGAACATGAAGGCTGACTTACCTTTAATTAAGAAAATAGCTCCCGAAGCTATAAAACACTAATAGGATGATTAATCATTTATATGATCCTTGAATATGCTTGTTGTTTTCTTCTTTCATGCATGAGATTGGCTAGCATGGGATAAAGACCAATATAATCATTATAGTCTTCATTTTATTTGCCATATACTTCAACATTATGTTTAAATCTTTAATTTAAACATACCCATATCTCTAAATCGGTCACCAATTCCTCAATCTCTTCAACGGTAAGATGCAACGAATGTATTTTACTTTGCACTCCAACGAAGATGTATAATGCTTAACTTCTTATTGTAATTGTCCTCTCTTTACCTTAACATAAATGACAACAATCACTTTGACATTCTTGTTCATACATCTTGGACAACTAATCCAACAAACTCTTTGACATCAAAAATCTTGTTTATGCATCTTGAGATCAATGACAACATATTCCATCAATTTCCACCTTAAACTCTTTAGCATCAATGACTACCTGTTGGATGTTGTGATTGTGTTGCTGATATGTGGTTGTCATTGATGTCAACACTAATAGCATTATTGTATTGAAGGCTGTATATGTCAAGGATATTGAGAAAATTGTTGAAGGAAGAGTTGCAGGTTGCCAATGGAACAGTGTAGGCCAAGAAGGTATTTCGTTATGTACGTTGAAGATCAACTGTTGTGGACTAAAGGGTTTACTGTTGTGAGTATCTAGATCATCTACCGGAAGTTTCAGAGATCCGCGTGGAGACTTGATTGTGTTATGGATAGTTGTGTTATGACAGTATTTATGTGGTTTCTGTCAGTATTCTTGATTGAAGATTATGTAATTCTGGTAATCTCAGTTGTTGCGGATGCTTCTCTGTTAGTTCTTGTTGCTTGTGGATGCTTCTAGATCATATTCTCTATCCCTGTTGTACGTCCGCATTGATTGGTGTGCTCGTGGTCGAAGATTTTTCTCGTCTATGTTCGGGTTTTCATGTTCTTGGCCAACATGATGGTCGTAACGTGTTGCGGATCCTTGGAGATTTAAATTTGAATGTTTAGCGTGCTCGAGGATATTGTTTTGGGTCGCATCATAATATTAGCCGACGGTGTATGATTCACATTAAAAAATTTATTTGTAAATTTGGGCCAACATTGTAAACTTGTTTTATACTTTTGGCCAATGAAGTTGTTGATGTAAATCCAAGTTGCGGATATATAAGAATGGTTGTTTGTGCGAAGTTAGTGTGTGTATGAAGTGAAGGGAAGCCAGAGAAAGAGAAAGTGTGCGAACATTGATCTATTCATTCGATTTCAGAGCACAAAGAGAAGAAGTTTGAGCTAAGTGTGAAGAAGGTTTTCTGTGCTTTACTGGAACTGTAATCAAGCTTGTGTATAAGTTGTTTTCTCAATTCATACCCTCCAGATCTAATCCGAATTGCTTTGTATTGTTGGGAAGTGAGCCCTTTTGTATTTGAGCAGTGAGCTCTAGGCAGTGTGCCTAAATGTATGTGCATTCCCATTATTTTTCATTATACTTTTAACAGGGTATAATATTGTGGACTAACATCCACCGTGGTTTTTCCCCTAACAGGGTTTCCACGAAAAAAAATCTTGGTGTTCTCTGTGCTTCTGATGTGTTGATTGTTCATGGTTTATTGTTCATTCATCATATCTGAGATTAAGTTAAGTTTGAAAAGATAAAATATTCTGTGACAACCGATTCACCCCTCCTCTCAGTTGTTTGTCCTTGTTTTGCCAACAATTGGTATCCAAGCAGGTTCCTCTGAAGAAGTTTAAAAGCTTGAGGTGATTCAAGATGGCATCATACAAGGACAGTCCTAGATTCAATGGAACCAACTACTCACTGTGGAAAGCTAGGATGGAGTGTCATTTGAGGTGTATTGGTGAACCCTACTGGAAGATTACAAAGAATCCATATGTTATTCCTCAGAATGGTCCTTCCACTGCTAATGAGATTAAAGAGGTTGAGAATAACGTCAGGGCTATTGAAGCTTTGTTGAGTGCACTAACAGATTCGGAAATGACAAATGTGTTAGGTCTAAAGACAGCTCATGAGATTTGGACGAAGCTGGAAACTTTGTATGAAGGAGATGTACATGTGAAGATGGCTAAGCTACAGAGTTTGAAAGGCAAGTATGAAAACTTGAAGATGGGTGAAGATAAAAATATCTCTTCTTTTATGCAGAGAGTAAATGAACTTGTGATGGGTATTAGATGTGCCGGTGGTACCCTAGAAGAGGAAGAAATTGTAGCTAAAGTGCTTAGATCATTGCCTCCCTCCTACAAAGCAAAGGCTCATGCTATTGAAGAATTCATATCAGTAACAAATATGTCAAGAGATACACTAATTGGTAAACTTGTTGCCTTTGAGTTGAGCGAATTTGAATCCATTCCCAAGACTGAATTTGCATTTAGGGCTTCTGTATCGGGAAGAAACAAGCAAAGATATGATCCGAGAGAGTGTTCCAGAAAGTCATTCAAGTATGAGGAAGAAATGAAACAGCTTGAAGATGAAGAAAGAGAGGTGGAAGAGTTGGAAGCACTGATTGTGAAGAAAGAAGGAAAAGGCCAACGTAAGTATAAAGGAATGTTGCCTATTAAATGTTTCTCTTGCAATAAAATAGGTCATATTGCATCAAGATGTCCTGAAAAAGTTCCTAGGTCTAAGCCTAACAAATCTAGATTTCAAAAGAAATGTTACTATGCTGAAGGAGTGACTGATGAAGAGTTTGACAAAGAAAATGGAAATGAAGATGAATGGGTGTTCTTTGCTATCAAGGAAAATGGTCTGGTGGCTAATGAATCTGCTAAAGTTGAAAAAGCTCTTGCAGCCCGAATTGAACAAAAGGATGAGTGGGTTGTTGACAACGGATGCTCACATCATATGACTGGTGACAAAAGCAAATTTGTAAGTCTAAAGAAGTATGATGGTGGAGTTGTAAGATTCGGAGATAACAATATTGGTGTGATTCGTGGCGGAGGATCAATTTGTCTTGGTGGTAAGCATAACACTGATGATGTCCTTTATGTTGAAGGCTTGAAGCACAACCAGTTGAGAGTTGGACAGATGGTTGACAAGGGATATGATCTTCAATTAAAAGGTGGAAGATGCAGGATACTTGGAAGTTCTGGAAATATAATTGCTTCAAGTAAAAAAGACAAAAGGTAATATTTTTCACCTGAATGTTGCTAGTGAAAGTTGTTTAATTGCTCAAGTAGATGAAAGTTGGTTATGGCATAGGAGAGTGTGTCATGTAAATTTTGATAACATTGTCAAAGTAAGTTCCACTCAAGCAGTAAGAGATCTACCTAAGCTAGTGAAGCATGCTAACACAGTTTGCAAGGAATGTTAGATGGGAAAACAAACTAGAGTTTCTTTTCGGAGCAAACAACATCATTCAAATGAATTACTGGAGCTGGTGCATACTGATCTATGTGGTCCCTCCAGAGTCAGAAGTCTTCATGGAGAAAGGTACTTTATGTTGCTTATTGATGATTACTCTAGAATGATATGGGTTGCTTTCTTAAGAGAAAAATGTGAAGCATTAGAGAAGTTCAAAAGTTTCAAAGCTATGGCAGAGAATGAGAAAGGTCTAAAAATCAAATGCTTCAGACAGAGGTGGTGAGTTCACCTCCAGGGAGTTCAATTCTTTTTGTGAAGAGCATGGAATCAGAAGACAATTATCTACTCCTCGAACCCCTCAACAGAATGGAGTTGCAGAGAGGAAGAACAGAACAATTTTGGATGCTGCTAGAACAATGATGATGGAAGGTAATGTGCCTCACATCTATTGGAGTGAAGCTATAAGCACTACGGTGTACACTTTAAACCAGGTAAATGTCAATGGTAATACTGGTTAGACTCCTTTTGAACTATGGTTTGGTTATAAGCCTACTATTAAGTATTTCAAGATCTTTGGAAGCAAATGCTACATCAAGAGAGATGAGGACATAGGCAAGTTTGATGCAAGAAGCGATGAAGGAATTTTTCTAGGTTACTCTACTAAAAGCAAGGCCTACCGGTGCTATAACAAAAGATTGAGAAAAATGGTTGAAAGTGCAAATGTTAGAGTTGATGAGGATTCTGCTAAATCATCCAAATACTATGGATATGATTCAAATGACCAGGAAGACAGTACAAACAAGGGAAAAATGCTCAGAAATAGAATCAACTTCAAATTGTTCCAAATGTTCCAGCAAAACAACCTCCATTTGTTCCGGTAAATCAAAAAAGTCGGGAAGGAGAGACAAGTGCAAGTGCATAAGAAGGAACAGAAGAACCAGAAGTTCGAGAGAATCCTAAAATTCTGAGGTATGTAAAGTTAAATCATTCTGAAAATCAAATTATAGGAGACAAGAATAAAGGTGTGCAAACTAGAAGAAAGATTGCAGAAGAGTATTGCCTAATTTCCAAGATTGAACCTAAAGATGTCAATGAAGCTTGCAATGATGAACACTTGATGGAAGCTATGAAGGAAGAGCTGATGTAGATTGAAAAGAATGATACATGGATACTTGTTCCTAGACATAAAGATAAAAATGTGATTGGTACTAAATGGGTCTTTCGAAATAAGCTAAATGAACAAGATGAAGTGGTCTGGAATAAAGCAAGGCTGGTATGTAAAAGATATTCACAAATGGAAGGTATTGATTTTGAAGAAACCTTTGCCCCTATTTCCAGAATTAAAGCTATTAGATTATTTCTTGCTTATGCTACATATAAGAACTATAAAGTCTATCAAATGGATGTGAAGTCAGCTTTTCTGAATGGTGAGCTAGAAGAAGTATATACTGAACAGTCGGATGGATTTCAACTGACTGATAAGGAAGACATGGTTTTCCGATTAAAGAAAGCTCTATATGGACTCAAGCAAGCCCCTAGAGCCTGGTATGCTAGACTAGATAAATACTTACTAAAGCTTGGATTCAATAAAGGTACTGCTAACAGCAACTTGTATTTCAAGTTGGATCATGACAAAGAATTGATTATTGAGGTCTTTGTTGATGACATTATTTTTGGAAGAGATGATAATCTATGTATGAAATTTGTTGATGAAATGAAGAGTGAATTTGAAATGAGTATGATTGGAGAGATGAAGTTCTTTTTGGGATTGCAAGTTACTCAATTGGACAAGGGAATTTTCATATCTTAATCCAAATATGTGAGAGAGCTGCTAAAGAAGTTTGGCATGGAAGACTCAAAACCATTTAGTACTCCCATGGTAACCGGTTGCAAGTTAACACAGAATGATGATTCTCCTAAGGCAAATCAAACAAGATATAGGTCAATGATTGGTGGATTGCTCTATTTAACTCAGACCAGACCAGACATTATGAATGTTGTATGTATGGTTGCTAGATTTCAAGCTGATCCAAAAGAATCTCATGTGACTGTTGTAAAGAGAATCTTCAGATATATGAAAGGAACAGTTGATTTTGGGCTTTGGTATCCAAAGGATGATGATCTTACTTTGAGTGCATATACTAATGCAGATTGGATAGGAGATGTAGATGACAGGAAAAGTACTAGTGGTGGTGCCTTCTTCCTAGGGAAGAAGTTGGTGTCTTGGTTGAGTAAAAAGCAGAATTCCATTTCTCTATCTACTGCTAAGGCAGAGTATATTGCTGCTGCAAATAACTGTACTCAAGTGATGTGGATGAAACAAATGTTGAAAGATATCAGAGTAGTATATGATGAACCTATTGCCATACACTATGACAACTCAAATGCAATCAACATATCAAAGAATTCAGTGCTACACTCTAAGACTAAGCATATATCAATCAAGTTTTGCTTCTTGAGGGAAAAAGTGAATGAGAAAAAAGTCAGACTGGAGTATGTGCCTACCAAAGAACAAATTGCAGACATTTTCACCAAGCCGTTGCCAAAGGATACCTTTAAGTGTCTCAGAGGGATGCTAGGGGTGATTACCCCTCCTGATATGAACTAGAGATGCATTTACTTGCATCAATCTGTGTGCTTCATAGATATTTCTTGATCCAGATTGATGTTTTTGTGGCTGCTACTTAGAGGGAGTAGTCAGATGTTTAGATGTGGTTCAGAGCTTGCATATGGGAAGAGAATGCTTATCTTTGCCATTGATGTCAACGGGGGAGAAGAACAATGTGAAAAATCTCTTTGGGGAGAAGAGCAATTGAGGAGAAGAGTCAGAATCTAAGGGGGAGTAAGTGCAGTTGTGTTGATGGTATTTTTCACATCATGTGTTGCCATCAATGCCAAAGGGGGAGATTGTTGGATGCTGTGATTGTGTTGCTGATATGTGGTTGTCATTGATGTCAACACTAATAGAATTATTGTATTGAAGGTTGTATATGTAAAGGATATTGAGAAAATTGTTAAAAGAAGAGTTGTAGGTTGTCAGTGGAACAGTGTAGGCCAAGAAGGTGTTTCGTTTTGTATGTTGAAGATCAGTTGTTGTGGACTAAAGGGTTCATTGTTGTGAGTATCTAGATCATCTACCAAAAGTTTCAAAGATCCGCGTGGAGACTTGATCGTGTTATGGATAGTTGTGTTCTGACAGTATTTTTGTGGTTTCTGTCAGTATTCCTGATTGAAGATTATGTAATTCTGGTAATCTCAGTTGTTGCAGATGCTTCTCTGTTAGTTCTTGTTGCTTGTGGATGCTTCTAGATCATTCTCTATCCCTGTTGTACGTCCGCATTGATTGGTGTGTTCGTGGTCGAAGATTTTTCTCGTGTATGTTCGAGTTTTCATGTTCTTGGCCGACATGATGGCTGTAACGTGTTGCGGATCCTTGTAGATTTAAATTTGAATGTTTGGCGCACTCGAGGATATTGTTTTGGGTCGCATCATAATATTAGCCGACTCTGTATGATTCACATTAAAAAAATTATTTGTAAATTTGGGGGCCGACATTGTAAACTTGTTTTATACTTTTGGTCGACGAAGTTGTTGATGTAAATCCAAGTTGCGGATATATAAGAATGGTTGTTTGTGCGAAGTTAGTGTGTGTATGAAGTGAAGGGAAGCCAGAGAAAGAGAAAGTGTGCGAACATTGATCTATTCATTCGATTGCAGAGCACAAAGAGAAGTTTAAGCGAAGTGTGAAGAAGGTTTTTTGAGCTTAACTGGAACTGTAATCAAGCTTGTGTAGAAGTTATTTTCTCAGTTCAAACCCTCCGGATCTAATCTGAATTGCTTTGTATTGTTGGGCAGTGAGCCCTTTCGTATTTGAGCAATGAGCTCTAGGCAATGTGCCTAAATGCATGTGCATTCCCATTATTTTTCATTATACTTTTAACAGGGTATAATATTGTGGACTAACATCCACCATGGTTTTTCCCCTAACAGGGTTTCCACGTAAAAAAATCTCGGTGTTCTTTGTGCTTCTGATGTGTTGATTGTTCATGGTTTATTGTTCATTCATCAGATCTGAGATTAAGTTAAGAAAAGTTTGAAAAGTTTAAATATTCTGTGACAACTAATTCACCTCCCCGCCCCCCCCTCTCAGTTGTCTGTCCTTGTTTTTCCAACACTACCTTGTTTACCTTTTACATCAATGACAACATTTCCAACACAAGTATCATGGTGAATTCCTGCATACCTGAACGAAGGACTTGCCATTGCCTCTTTGATCAAGTATTATTGAATTTCCAAACTCTCGAAATGAAAGAAGTCAATATACATGATCAAAGAAAGTTTATAAAAATAGTTTGCAGTTACTCATTCAAACATCAATGGATTGGTCCGGCCATTTACCTTTCAAAGTCTGAATGCGTGCACAAAGTAGGTTGACCAGGAAATGGGCAATCAGTATCTGCCAAGCTACATAAGTAGGTAATGCAACTAAATCTGAATGCCTCAATGAAATAGTGCAGTGATAATTACAACCTGTTTGATGAATCAAGAGACTAGGGTCATTGGTTATTTTTGGTTTAATGGATAAGATGGATACACATAACAGCTGGAGGGCCCCATACGTACTAAAAGTAAGCCTCTAATTAGTCATTTGCTCTTTTGGATAAGGCACCAAGTCCTAATGAGCAAATAGATGATGGCTGTTGATCTCTTCTTGTCGAATCCATCCAAATGTATAAGCAGGCCCCACTAAAAGTGACAAGTTTGTTTGATAGCCGATTTGGACTTAGTGAAATGTTGAATTAAGTCAATCTACAAATGGAAAAATAAAAGAAATAGGTCTCTTTTGATCTGCAAATGTTAAAGATACTGCCTAAACAATCATTGATTACAGATTATATCTTGTCAGCTCTACACAAAACCTTCTATCAATTGAATTCTTGCTTTAGAATGCTTATAAGTTCAGTTTTGAATGTTCAACAACACAGTAAAACATGTCAAACAAGATAACACATCCACATAAGTGCAAACAAGCCATCAAAATGGACTGAACACACAGTTACACTTGGAGAAACCGTCTAAGGGGAAGAAAACTCCAAAAGAGTGACCTTTGCTCCTCTTGTTACTAATATCCAGTCAAGCTCAAGTGTTTTCAATGTCCAGAGGATGAATTGGAACTCTTACAACAAATTCAACAAGCTCCTAACACCTGCATATGGTCACTTCACCATGGAAACCCTTGTCCACCTCTTGCAACTATCAAAATTTAAACATAATGAATGTATAATTCAGATCCAACCCTTGCACAATGTTATTCCAATATTCTTAATCCTTTGCCACATCCTCCTTGGTGCATACAAACATTGGAAAGTCAAACTGGAGAGTCAAAACCCTTCAAATTCCACATTCTGCCCAATCTCTGAGAAGTTTTCTCCTGATGACTTCCAATGGTCATGAACCATTGTGGCAGTTATGCGATCATTGGGCAATTACAGAACCGCCTCCTATGAAAACTAACAGTTATGTCACCATTAATTTAACATCTGATACCCTGATTTCTGACCTCCTTGTGATGCTTTGGATCACCCCAAGGCTACCTCCAACATGAGAACATGCATACTAGATTCTAAAACCATCATATGGAGGAATCACATATAACCCTGGCTCTAAGACAACTTATCAACTGGAAATGATGTCAACTTACTCCACAGTCATACTACTTGTATCCATTTCAAAAGCCCAACGACGACTCACCAAGTGAGGAAATTTGTTCCCCACATCTTCATTGGGATACCATTTTGCATCACTGTAATGTCCCCTTATGAATTTACCTTTAATCTACTAATTCAAGGTATCCAAATAGTCCTAATGCCAATAATTTTAAGGCTAAATTTTAATCTTATTACAAACAACCTTCAAGGCCACTATTGACTTGATTATCAAACTTCTATGTATATTGACAATGACTAATAATATGATGATCGGTATGAGAAGATATCTGTTATAAACTCTTATATATATAGTCTACTATTATAATTGTTTTAGGGATGCAATTTCTGATATCTCTATCGGACTTCATGCATTTGCAAGCTGAGCAGAATGAGGTCTATCTTGTTTGCTGTTTCTATTTTTTCTGAGTAAAAGTCTAAGCTGATCCCTTTAAATAATGCTTTATTTGCTTTAATTGTTTCCCCACAAATATATCGCTTATAACTGGATTTTTATTCACCAACAAATTTCTTACTTTATTTCCTATTGATGACCAGAATATCAGTAATTCTGATTTCTTTCTCCTCTTGGATCGCTGCATTTACATATTCTTCCTTTTATGTGAATAAGACAAAGTGTCTCCTTTTTGGAACAAGACAAATTCTGTCTTATTTGACTGCTCTCTGTCCTTTCTCCCTATTTTCCATCGATGCCTTTATTGTTATTTCTCCTAACTCTCTTCGATGCCTTCAATATATTCCAATGTTCCCTCTTAAGTACCCACCATGGTGAGGAGTCATGCCCGATCACTGCATCTTTTGACTTCTAACATCACTGCTCTTTAGGATCCGTCGCTTCTTGTTTGTTTAATAATCTCGGTCAGAATAAGTATTATGTTTATTTGATAGTTAAACTTAATATCATTTATATTTGATAATTAATAACATTTATAATTATGGCATAATCTTGGTCAGAATTAATATAGTGTCTCTTTAATGATTATGTTTATTTTTATAATTATAATATTATCATTATAATTATCATGACAGTTTAGATTATGTCTATTTTATTATTTCTGTTGTTTAGTCTTTTTGTGCATTATAATATTTCATATTTTAACACTAAAGTGCAATAACAATAAATTGCTAATATATACATATATATATATATATAATGATCATGATATTTAAATTGTTAACTTAGTTATATTTTATAATTATAAATATAATATTATATTTCATAATTATAGTTATGATAATTTTCAGATTGCAATTATCTATATTCATATTTAATTATTAGTTATTTGTATTTCAATATTTCATATTTTATCACTAAAAAGTAAAATATAATAGCATCAAATCGTTAAATATGTATTTTATTATTTTTTCTCATTTATTTGTATTTCAATGTGTTATAATTTCGGGGACATGACAATTACTCAATAATTCCCCTTTCAATTCCACTAACCATGTTGTGTTCTCTCCCTTCCTCATCCTTCTCGCCTTTTTTTCAAGCACCACATGTTGTGACCTATTTCACACATCGCCCCATTGCAAATGGGGACCCCCAATAGTTTGCTTTTTAGGGTTTTGTCTTAGCATTACAATTTCGTAAGTCCATTTCTTTGAGAGTTTAGAGTTAGGGTTTTGAGAAATCATCCAAGCCAAATAGGGAATTTGGGCTTAGAATAGTGTCTAGACATCGTCAAAGTACTCAGAAGGCCCGGAAGACGAAAAACGCCATTGCTTTGGGTCAATTCTGACACCTTATTTTGTGGGATTCTACTTTTTTGCTTTTTGCTTTTTTTTATTTTTGGCACTTTGGGACCAATCTGGGAAGCAGTTTTTTTGGCCTGCTTTTTGCTTTTTGCTTTTTTCAACTTTTTTGAAAGTTGACCTAGGATTGGGTCACTCAGGTCATAGCAACAACCTTCCTATCTTCAGAATCAAAAATTTGTGTCTCCAAGCATAAAAAGCAAGGGAAAATCTCCAAGCGAGGTTTTGTTCTAGATGAACGTGAGGTAGGAATTCATCTAAGTATCAAGCTTGGAAAGCAAAGCTTCAAGTTCGCCCAAGGTAGGAGATGGCAAGGTTTTGGTGAAGTCCACCATGCACATGGTCTATCCAAGAAGAAGTCCGCCCAAGAGGAGATGGCAGAGATTAAGCAAAGTCCACCCTAGCTCAAAGGATGGCTGGCAAGTCAAGAGCAAAGTCTGCCTAGCTCAAGAAGGTACAATGTCCAAGAGAAGGTTGATGACAACCAAAGGAGAACCTTCAAGAAAAGCTCAGATGAAGTTCGCCAATAAAGGATTGCAGCCAGAGTCAAAGATCAATTCCAAGTGGAAAAATGTCACACACACCAACCTCAGGCAAGTGGATTTCAAAGATTTCAAAAGGAGAATGTATGGGCAAGATGGATTCCTGCCAACACCTATTGCTCGCCGGATGATGAGAAATGGCATTGTCAAAGCAGCTGGATTTCCACCAGCTATGGAGTGTGCCGAGTTGATGGTCGAGTGTGCCATACATTACAATGCACAAGAAAGACAAATTATTGCACTAGATGGAAGAGTATTGGCTCACCTTGGAGAGTTAGCCATTCATGAAGCATTTGGGATACCAAATTACAACCGAACTTCCTATAAACCAAAGAAGACACCAAAAAACTTTACGAGGACTAGCTTGAGCTTTATGCAGCAAATGTCAATAAGTTGTGGTTAGAAAAGCCTAGGCCTTCCCTCAAGAAAGTGCCAAAGAAGCTACTTCGTACCGACTTCAAAGAGGATTATGGTGACATCATTCTACCATTAAACAGAGTAATGGGCAGGCAGCCCTCAGGGTGCGCCATTTGAAACTTGAATGTATTATTTTATTGATGAGATCACCTTAGGATTTAAAATGTTCAATTGGTCTCGGATAATCCGCAACAATCTTGATGAACAGCTAAAAAATTTGGAAAGGATGAAGTCCTTTTACATGAGCTCCTACATTGTCTAATTGTTGGCCAGAAATTACAAATATACAAGATTGACTTGTAGAGGCGTGGTAGGTAATGGTGAAAATGAATTTAAGTCCTATGATTGTTATCCATAGCTACAACTTAGTGAGAAGACCCACTTTAGAAGGGCAAATGATGCCTTCTCAATGTACATCACCAGGATATTGCAGGGAGGAACTCATCAGAGGCTCACTCGGGAGGCCAAGAGCTTGATAAGCAAGTATGGATCCTAGTTTATCCAGTTTCCAAGATTCACGTATATGAGTTCAAGGATTTATTGGATGTCCTTACCAACTTCCAATTTACCCTACCAACAAAATGGTCTTGCTCGAAGTCCTTAGACAATTGGAAACATATCAGGGCTTCCAGAGAACAAAGCAGAAAGCGGCCATTTCCTTTCCATTTTTCATTGGAAATATGCTGGAGTCTTGCCCAATGGCACAGGCAGCTGAGTGTGCCAGGTTGGAAATGTAGTGGTATCCGTTCACATCTTACCGGTCCTGGGCTGATTTCGATCCTCACAACCAAATTGGGACAGTGAATGGAAAGAAGTATAGACATAAGGTAGACCTGGAGGATTTTTGGGCAAATGTCACGGATAAGTTTGATATTAGGAAAAGATTATGGTCTAGATTGCTAGTAAGCTTGATCAAAACAACTGAGCTTTTCCGTGTGCCTGACCAGTTAGAGGATGATGGAGAATACGTTCAGCCGCACTATGACAAGAATTGGCCTCTTCCTCTTGTGAAATGGTCAGAACCAGCGCTCGCAGATCTAGCTACCTTGATGAGGCCGGTTGTTAAGTATTCATAGTGGTGGGTTGATCAGCAAGTCCAAGGGTTAAGGCGAAGAAATTTGCCCTCACTTATAACTTGATGGGCGAAATGGAATCATATTCTTCGAATGCAAGAGCATCCTAGAGTGCCGAACTAATTGAAAGCACTAATTCCAAGAAGAGGAAGGAAGAAATGGATGACTCCACAAGGTCGAAGGGGAAGAAAATTGTAACCGAGGAACCTATTCAAAAGAAGCAGAGATCAGAGCCATCCCATTCTGCCACATCCAGGAATGTGAACAAGGTATTAACTATTGAAGATGAGTCATTAGCTGAAATAAAGATTCCTTCTCCAATCTGTGAGGAGAATATTGAATCAATCCAGCAAGACGAGGATGAACCCCCGTCTCCTACAGGCACAAAGATACTTGAACCGGAAAATGAAATGGATATTTTGGATCAAGAATTTCAAGAGGGAATGATTTCCGCTCTTAAAGGAGTTCAGGATATTCCATGTGAAGAAAGTACCCAGGAAGAGGAAGGCATTGAGCAGCCCACGATTCCTGATTGGTTGAAAGAAAGATTGAAAATAAAAGCACCAATGGAAATTCAAGAAGAAGATGATACGGCCAATTTCTTGGCCAAGTTAGAGAAGGTTATTGTAAAGAAGCCAGCCAAGAAGTTTTCCACAATCCAACGAGATGAAGTTGGCTGTCGTTCAGTGCAAATTGTTGTACCAATAGTGGACAAGGCAAAGGAAGATATTACTCCTCAGGAGTATGCAATCACTACTATCGACTTGCGACCAACTACAAAAGGTCAAGAGGTTGAGGACTTATTAGACAATTCAGTTGCTTCCATAAAGGCAAGATTGGAAAAGGAGGTAGGAAAGAAAAGAGAATACAAAAAGGAAATTGAGCGCCTGAAGGAATATATTCAGCACTTGACCAAACCTCTTAACCAAGGTGATCCAGTGGCTCCTCCACTTTTGAATTCTTCGCAAGAAGCAGTCAAAGATTTTGAAGAAGAAATGGTAACAGCTAGAGAAACCAAGGAGTAGATGGCGAGCAGAAATGAAGAAGCAACCACCTTTATGGAAAGATTAACGTTGGTATATGGACAGACTTCTTCTTTGCTTTCCAAGATTGCAGTCATGGCGGAAGCATGGGATAACCTTCAGGATGTTCAAGACAGAATTATCCCATGCCTTAAAGTATTGAAAGGAGTTCCCAAGCAGGAACTGATTGATGGAAAAATAATCGAAGCAGGGGCTGCATATGATTTTAACACTTGGTACTGGGCATTGGTTGCACGAAGTGAAGTCTTGGAAAAAGTGAAGGTCGATGGGATCAGAGCTAAGGAACAAATAAGAGAGATTCATAATAAGATTTTCCTTGTAGTTGCGGATATACTAGAGAAGGATACCATCCGAGAAAACGATATGCAGCTGGAAAGTCTAAAGCTCAAAACTTAGGAGATTTTCTCCGCCATCACTGGACCAATCCTGAAGAAGAATTTGACTAAGGCATTGAATTTCTTGTCCATCTGAGATGCCTTCTAGAGACAGGAATTGGAATGGCAGATTGCTTTTGTCGTGTGCAAATGACTTAGATGGATTGGAATTCAAAGTGAATATGTTGCCACATGTCATGATGGAGGAGGTCAGCCCAATGGTGTCCAAATTCATTGAATACACTGCCACTCAAGAGGATAGGGATGCGCCTCCTAGAAGATAGCTCCTCGTGCCACTTGTCCTCCATGCACTTGTTGTTGATGCTATTTTGGGAAACCTTAATTAGGGTTATTGTGTCTTAATCTCAGCCGTCAATCTTAGATTGATCTCGGCCTTTCATTTGTTTTTCAAAATTCTGTATAAACTCCTATTCTCTTATTTCATACTATGAAGAGAGTTTTATGAAATTGTTGCTTAGAGCTACTTGGGTAATAAAAGTTCATATTGCAAGATTGCTTTGAATCCTTCTTGTTATCAAGTGGTTGCATGGTTGCATATCTCCTTCAACATAGAATAGACTTAGAATAGAATTTGATTTACACGCTTGCTAGATGAATGAAAGATTTGATAGTATAGATTGGTGAAACTCTTGCTCATACTTTCTTTGAATGAATGATTTTTGTTCAATGCGTAAAATTAGCCTGAGCCTATATTGTGGATGCTTTAACTTCTATTTTGAATAAAATATTGTTCAATTGATGGTATTATTCATTGTATGAAAATCTTGAGCACAACCCTAGAAAATTGCACTCACTTTGTGTAGTTGTCATTCATGTGGCGAAGCAAAGTGTTGTTATTGGTTTCACCTCGTCTTTACCGTCTCTTGAGTTCTTAGGAGTAGCATAAAACTTCTAAACCCTTATCCTTTTGCATTTTTTTTTGAAACTCCAAAACTGAAAATCCAAAAAAAGAGAAAGGAACATTTACTGTCAAATTAGTCTAAGTCCTAGCTTGTGAATGATTTGTTAACGTAAGTCCCCCTTGTATTTCAGCATACATAACCAAGGCAGCTATCTAATGTAAAGTCACTCGTTCACACATATAAACCTTGGAGTCGCCATGCAATCTTCTTTGCAATCTTGGCATACGTAGTGATTTTGTTCAAGAGAGGGTAGAGTGTCCTTGACATTTTATTCTAAATGTTCGGTGAATGATAAAACACGAACCAACACCACAACACCCCCCAACTCTTCTTGGCTGCTTGGAGCTAAATCATCAATAGAAGGCAACAAAAGGTCCTCTTCCTCATCAAGCATGAAAGTCTCAAACAAACAAAGATCCTCAACATTGATAACCAAATAAATGTTCGTGTAGGGGAAGAAAATTCAACCAAAAAGGATTATCTCCCACATATTCCAATACCTAAATCGGGCCATACCTTATGGAGCCTTTCCTTCCCAAGTACACCCATATGCCATCACCAACCTTGAAATTATGTTCTACCCAATATTGGTCATGTTGCCTCTTGTAACTAGCTTGAGAGTCCTTCAATTTCTCATGAACTTGGAGATGGATTTGGAGTACCTCAGTCATCAACCTCATGAAGGTAGTTTGAGTGTTACTCAACCCAAACAGTAGAGCAAGCCACTCAAATAGCCCTTGCTCTTAGATGCATTTTTCAAAAAATCTTCCTCTTTTATCCTTACTAAATGATAACTGAATTGGAGATCTGAGATCAAGCTTGGAAAGTATTTAGCATGATGAAATTGATCCAAGAGATCACTTATGCGTGATAGAGGGCACCTATTCTTGGCAGTAATCTTGTTCAATAATCTATAATCCACACACATATGCCATGTTCTATCTTCTTTTGGCACCACTCCTATGGGAGATCCACAAGGTGAAGCATTAGGTCTTATAAGTCCCTGCTTAATGAGAGTTGTCAGCTACATCTTCACTTCATTGGCCTCTTATAGACTTTCACTTATTCATATAGCCCTTTGTTAGGAAGAGCACAATTGGGAAGAAGTTGAATCTCATGTTCAATTGTTCTTTGATAGGGCAGCCCCTTGGGCTTTTGGAACAACTCCAAAACTTGTTGTATGAGCTTATCCACATCCTTTTTCTCTTTGTTTATATGCAGCCCATGGACTGATATTATATCAGCTGCCTCTTTTTCCTCTTTGCCACACAACAACAACAAAGCAAATTTCCCACTAGCATTGCTTAGACTCTTGGCTTGAGAAACACTCACCATAGATATTTTGGGCATGCTCACATAGGAATTGATGTAATGTCCCCTTTCCAAGCCTGACACTTCCAGTGACCGTTAGCCTTTCCTTGGGAACCCGAAGGCTAGTCGGAAGTTGAAATTAGGGTTTCCTAATTTTGAGGAGGTCATTGTTCAGAGATGGTGGATTAAATGGCGGATTCCTTCTGGGTTTTCAGAGGGCTTCGCAGTGGTATGATCATCTCGGCTTTCAGAGCACTTTTTGGAATTTACTATTTTTAGTAAATTCTATTTTTGGCAGCTTTCCAGATGAGCTCAGGTTGGTTGACTTCCGGCTTCAGAATGATCAGTTGACTTCTTCAGTATTGGCTTCAGGGCACTGTCGGAGAAATAAGTTAAGTCATTTAAATTAAAAAGTCACGTTTTAATTATTATAATTTAACGTTGACCCTTGGCTTAGAATTAATGACTTAATGTTGTGTTTAAAAGTGGGCCCTTGAGGGTGGCGCCATCATTAAGAGATGAATTGATTATTCCCTAAGTCAAAGTAAGGGTATGAGGGGCGCATATTTCAAGAATGATATTTAATTAAAATGTCAAACTAAAGCCATGAAGGAAAAGTACGCCCATCCTTGAAGGTATTGGGTTTTGACCTAAAAGCTCATTTTAGGGTTTGGTGAAGTCAACGGAAGAATTATAAAAGGGAGTCTTGGTGCATCATTTATCCATCTTTGGACGACTATACTGTTATGCTGCCGGATTGGCTCTGGAATCGCTTCGAGGAATGAAGGCCTCCTAGCTCGGGCATCGCTTCATGTTTGCAAGACAACATCTAGTGGTGATTTACTGTACTGTGAGTTGCATTTGAGTTCGTGCATTATAAACATCATTGTAATCCTTTAGTTTCTGATTTCTGCATATTAGAGGTTTTTCTAAGTTGCATTTTAACACAGCAGATTGCATGTTTTATTCATATCTTGAAAAAGACAAAAAATATAGTTCTGGGTATCATTCATTCCTCTGTGTTAGACCTAGGCGCCCTATTTTCCAAGTTTGTGGATTTTTTAGTGAATGCATGAAATTTTAAAAGGAGGTCGACTTTCTCAGCAGGCCGTACCATTGTACTTGCTTTGGAAGTTGTGCATTATTCATTAAAGGCTTTTTGAGTTGGTTTCATGTTATTAGTTTGAGCGCCATAATGTTAGGATTGTTGTGCAACAGAGATCTCATCATTTGAGCAAGTCTTTAGGGTTTTGTGAGCATTTGAATAGATCTATAGACTGCTGTCATATTATTGTATTGAGCAGATTTGTAACAGAAAACAGAAAAACAATATCTTGATCTCCGGAAGCCTTTGGGTTTAGTAATTCCTATACATGATATAAGTGCTTCTCTGTGGTGTAATGCTGATCCTTTAATTCACGAGATATTGGCAGGCAAATTCTTATTATTTTGTACAAACTGACAGTAGTACTGGCAGTCTTCTTTCTTGTTCGAATCTGGTTGTAATTCTCAGTTTCAATTAAATTATTGTAATTGTTAAATCTCCGCCCTATGGTCGCTACTATCCCACCCCGGGTTAGCAAGCACATTCTGGGTGTTGAGTAGTTTATTTCTCAGCATTTATCTTTCAAGCATTGCTTTAGTTTTCACTCCGTCATATGGTCGCCCCTCACTCCGCATTGGATTGGGTAGCACATACTTGACGTTGAGTTCCTTTCAGCATCTAGAATAGAAGATCCTCTGACCAATGCTCGCCATCATCGGCGCCATTCTGGTTAGAGTTGCTTTCTTGCACGTTTTGGTTTTCTCTGCTAACCTTAACGAGTGCACTGCTTTGTAATCTGTTAATCGAAAAACGAAAAAATTTGGCTCGGAATATTTCAATTGAGGTCAGGTCTATGCCATTCAAGAAGAGACTATATGGATTCTTCCTCCGAAAATATGACTTCCACAGATGACACCACACACAACCAATGGTATCTCATCAGCAACTACCTCATTCATGAATTCTGGTTTGAGTACAAATTTGAGTTTACATTTCTTAAAATCTCTACCCCTTGCTTCAACGAACCCAAGGAATATGGATTCATGTGATTTTCAGACTTCAAGCTCACCAACCAGCTTTTGTGAAATTAAATTTGCTTGAGAATATGTTTCAAAAAGAGCATCTCCCTTCCTCCTTTTCACTTGTATTTTTATGTGAGAGTTTAGTTAGTTCTTCCTCTTGAGAGCCATCATTGACTATACACACACCTTGTTAAAATGTGGCACATGATAACATCTCATCAATCTCAAAGCTGCAATTTATCTCCTTTCCTTTGCTTACAAAGGAAACATTCTTATCATTCTTCTTGTTTCTTGGAGTCGACTTCAAGTGCAACTTCCAACACCTCTCTTCCATATGGCCATCTTTCTCACAATAAGTGCAATAGCATTTATCTCATCAATCTCAAAGCTGCAATTTATCTCCTTTCCTTTGCTTACAAAGGAAACATTCTTATCATTCTTCTTGTTTCTTGGAATCAACTTCAAGTGCAACTTCCAACACCTCTCTTCCATATGGCCATCTTTCTCACAATAAGTGCAATAGCATTTATCCATGTTCTTTCCCTTGATATCAACAATAGCATTGGCAACAGATTTTCAACCATGGTAATTGGAGGAGAAAGCTCTCACAAAGATGAGAAAGGCAAGATCCTTACACTCAAAGGCAGGCATAGACACCAATTCTTCTAGGTGTGCAAACCATAAGGCTACGACCACCACTTACTAAATCCAATGAAAATAGGAATGCCCCTACAGATCTTGTTGGTATGTGAGAAGCTCCAATAGATTGGGAAACTGTGCATCAACAATTTTTTCAAAAATCTAGGGGCACCTCCATAGAAGATTGACTTCATCTTCTATTAGCAATAACTACCAAACTAATTTAAAACTATGCTATCACAATGGGACAATGCATAACAAAAATTACTTTAACAACTAACCTACCCTAAACTAATTGGTAAAAGGAAAAGGGACAAAGGGAGGATAGGATTAGAGAAATAGAACAAAAAGGTGTACAAAGAGGCGCTAAATAAAAGCAACCAATCATCTTTCTCTACAACACATAACCAACTCTCCTATGCAAATGAACAAATGCCTATGGCAAGGCTACCTCAACTTACATTACACAAACCTATCTACATGCAAAACAACATTAACTAACATCTATGTATGGTGAACGTTAAAATGCATAC
Organism: Sequoia sempervirens; assembly: GCA_007258455.2. Lineage (NCBI taxonomy): Eukaryota > Viridiplantae > Streptophyta > Pinopsida > Cupressales > Cupressaceae > Sequoia > Sequoia sempervirens. Next base: position 37,145 of record VDFB02013780.1, on the reverse strand, counting down.
AAATAATTCACTTTGGTCCAAGGGAGGCATAAGCAAACAAACGTATATTCATCCACAGTATTGAACTAAGGGCACTCTCTGAGACAAAACATATAGAACAGAAGCGTTAAAACACACTTACATTCATTAGAAGCTAATAGATGAATGACTAGTTAACTCTATACCATAGGAACCAAAAGAGGTTTTTATATTGAAAATCCAAAAGATATTTACAAGAGGGTTGAGCCCATATTTATACAACTAAGAGAGAAACAAAGGGAACCCAAGAAAAGCTACAAAGAATGGACAATGAGAGAAGAGAAGGGGTAGATGTTGGAGGAGCTACAACATCTATTGAATGAGCTTTGGACAATATCAAATAAATGGCCAATCAAAGGCACAAACAAAAAGTTTGAAACTCGATTGCAAACAATTGGATGCATGATGGCCCTCCACTCGATGCATGTGCCACCTATTGTACTCTATTTTAAGGCATTTGTGGAATCCAACGAACAACAAATGTCATCCATCCACAATAGATATCCAATCGTGACCTACATTGGAGTAGAGGAGGCATGTGTCGAAAGGAAGGGCCACAGTGGACTAGTACTACTTGACCAAGGGGGTTGACCAAGCTTGGTGAAAGGAAGAATAGTAGTAACGTCACCAAGAGGGGATGCAACTCTTGCATGAAGATATCCAAGGAGGTTTGGCTTCATTTGGTAAAGGAGAGCCCAATAATCTCTAGACTATTAGATTGCTTTCAATATTAACAACTAGTGTAATCTGTAATGTCCCCTTCTCAGCAGTGATCGTTTCTGTTGACCGTTGGCCTATTCCGGAGACCCGTAGGCTATGCGGATGGTGAAATTAGGGTTTCCTAGTTTTGAGGAGGTTGTTGCTTGGAGTTGGGATTCTGATTGCGGATTCTTTCTGGGTTTTCAAAGAGCTTCGCAGTGGTGTGTTCAGTTTGGCATTCCGGGCAACTTCGCGAATTTACTATTTTTAGTAAATTCTATTTTTGGCAGTGGACAGTTTGGGTTCAGTTCAGTTGGTCTTCTTCTTCGGTTGTTTCAGCTGGCACTTCAGTTTTGGCCTTGGGCGCATTATTCTTGGAGAGATAAGTATTTTTCCTTATAATATTATATTTTAATATTATATGACCCTTTTGTATAGCAAGCACAACTTAAGTTGTTTTAAAAAGAGGGACTTAAGGGGTCTAGGCGCCATGGAGGAATAAGTTATAATTTATAAAGTCAAATATTAAGCTTTTGAAAAAGGACGCCTATTTGAAGGTTGACTTTATTTTAAAATGTGAAATAAGCAAAAAGTGAAAATGGACGCCATCTTTTGGAGGGAAAAGGTGAATTTGAAATTAGGGTTTTGGGCGCCCTCTGGAAGCTTCTAGATGTTTCTCTCTCGTCTATATAATCAAGCCTCAGCTCTTCATTTGGGATCTTTTGTCTACTACACCGTTATGCTGCTGGATTGTATTCAGGCACTCGCTTCGAGGAAAGCACACCTCCTAGCATTGGCTCTTCTTCTTGCTTGAAAGATAGCAACTAGTTGAGAGGTTAGCTGGTAATTGGTAGTTATGCATTGTAGTTGAGTTCTATTGCATTTGGTGATCTTGTTCAAGCATTTTGTCATGTTTAGAGTTGCTGATGATGCATTGTTGTAGGCATGTTTTGCTCATAATTCAAAAATACAAAAAGATTGCATTCTGGGTGTTTCATATTATCATTTGTCTAGTCAAGGCGCCATGTTTTGCAAGGTTTCAGAATTTTTAAACAAGTGTTGAATTTTATAGAAGAAAATCGCCCTTTCTCTTGGGCCGTACTTTTGTACTTGCATTGGAATTCGTGAGAAAATAAAATATTGCAGATTGGGTCTGTTTCTTGTGTCTTACTTGGGCGCACTGGTTATAGGGAGCTTTTGCATCTCGTTTGGAATCATTTGGTTGAGTATTGGGTGAGCTATGTTCATTTCAATGGGTTTTCTATGTTGCTGATTGTCAGTTTCAGACCTGGTTACAGTTATAACAGTCTGTATTTTGGATGGGTTTTAGAGCTGTGATGGTGTTAGAAAGTATTGGGAATCATTGTGGAAGACTCAGTTAACATTGCTTGGATTAAAGACTTCTAAATCACTGATATTGCAGGCATACTCTACATATTGTAAGCTGAACAGTAGTACTGTCAGCAACTTTAATATTATTGCAAATTCAATGTTTGTATCTGCCCACTGAATAAGTGGAAGAGGCTGGCTTGCCGCCTATTTACTTAGTTTGCTTTGTAATTTCCTAAGTCTCCGCCATATGGTCGCCTCTTATCCATCACGGATTGAGTAGCACATACTTGGTGTTGAGCTACATTTTCAGTATTGCATTAGATAGGGATCCTCTGACCGAATGCTCGTCGTTCACCGGCGCATCTCGTGGTTAGAGTTCTTATTCAGCAATTTCCTTTGAGATCCTCTGACCAATGCTCACACCTTGCCCTCATCGGGATCCTGGTGTACATTCTGGTTAGAGTTACTTTCCGCATCGTTTTGGTTTATGCTAACCTTAACGGGTGCATGTTGCATTGTAATCATTTGTGAAAAATCAAAAAAAAAAATTGGTCCGGTTCATTACAGTGGTATCAGAGCCATGATTCTGCCAACCTGTGCCCAACAGTGATTCAGTGGTCAGATGAGTGACAGTGATTGCAGATACTTCACCAGAGGTCAGGCCAGAAGACAACATATACAGCTTCCGCCAGTGCCAGAAGCAGATACTTTTTCAGAAGGCTTTGAGAGAAACTGGAATAGCAGTGGATACGGGTAAAACAGTTGAGAACATGTCAGACAATCTTAGGACAGCCATGGAAGAGAAGGACGCAAGGATGGAAAAGAAGTTTGATGGAATGATTGAGATGATGTCTCGATTACTTGCTAAAATGGATCAGCAAGCTACTCAGAACCATACTCCGAATCAAAACCATGCTACAGGAGAAAGCAGTGGTGTCAATGGAAACAATGGGAATAATGGGAACAATGGAAGCAATGGGAATAATGGGAACAATGGTAATGGAGGCAGCAGAACTATTGGACAGCATGATACCATCTCTAGCGGATCAGCCTCTAGACCGCTCTTTCCCTACATTCACTCCAAGGGAAGAACAACAAGTTGAAGCTACCGTTCCTTTGGTAGACGATGCTAGGCAAGCCTACATGGAGTACTCCACCCTACCACCTGATCTTAGGGACCAATGGTCCTTTGATCAATTCTTGAATCAGAGAAACAGAAGACACGGAGGAAGAGTTGATAACCGAGCTTATATGGCTCCTAGAACTGATTTTCATCAAGCCTTAGGGAAGGTAACATTGGCTCACTTTGATGGAAGTGATAAGTGTTCGGCAAGATCGTGGGTTCAGAAGTTAGATAATTACCTTTCACTTCGTCCCATGCCAGAAGAAGATGCCATCAAGTTTGCAACACTTCATTTGGAGGGAGCTGCCCATGAGTGGTGGTACCATGGTTTGGTCACTCTTGGCCATAACCTTATTCGAACCTATGGAGAATTCACCAACAAGCTGATTGAAAGGTTCGACACTAAGGATCCTGAAGTAAGATTTCGCGAGCTTGCACAACTCAAACAGCATGGCTCCTTGGATTCTTACATTGCTGATTTCCAGAGACTTTCTGTGATGGTGCCCAACATCACCGAAAGAAGATTGGTTGTGTTGTTTTCTGAAGGTTTGGTTGAACCCTTGAAAGGGTGGGTTAAAGCTTTCGATCCACCAAGTCTTGATGAGGCAATCAAGAAGGCTCGTAGTATGGAGTTATCAGCCCCTAGGCCTAAATTTCCGCCTAAGCCTTTTGGCCATAAGAAGGATAAGGATAAAAGACATTCTTCTAATCAGCACAAGAAGTTCCCACCTAAGTTGACTGAAGAGCAACGTGAACAGCTCAGAAAGGAGGGCAAGTGTTACACATGTCTAGAGCCTTGGACTAAAGGCCATAGATGTCCTGGAAGAGGGCGTTATAATCAAATGGGGACCTATTCTGATTATGAATCAGCATCTGATATGTCTGATCAGCAGTCTTATTTTGGGGACAGCGAGGATGAAAGAGCCACAGAAGAGTCCGATCATGAGCAAGGAGTTGGGGGCCCTATTGCCCAACTCTCTAGTTTCCAAAAGAACGAATCTTTCAAGGTTCGTGGTGGAGTTGGAGGTCATCGAATTGTTGCATTGATTGATACTGGTGCAACGCATAACTTCATTGATGAAGGTGTGGTTGCCAAGAGAGGTCTCAAAACTGAAGAATTTGAAGGCTTCAAAGTCATGGTGGCTGATGGGTTTCACATTTCCTGCACACGAAGAGTTCCTAACATGTCCTTGCAGTTGGGAAACTATGAAGTCAAAGATGACTTCTATGTGGTTACTATTGGTGACACAGATGCAGTTTTGGGCATACAATGGTTACGTTCACTTGGTGAAATCTCTCTCAACCTACAAACAATGGAGCTCAAGTTCCAATCTGATGGCAAAAGAGTTGTTTTGAGAGGAATGTCTAATGGTGGTCCTCGTATAGTTTCTTTCAAAAGGATGGAAAGGCTGATTAGACATGACCAAGTGGAGTGGGCTGCGGAATGCATGGTTCTTCCTGCCAGTCCAGTTGAGACCAAGAGGGAATATCCTCCTGATATTCAATCCATACTCACCAAAAGGAGTAAGGTGTTTGCTGATCTACCACCTGGGCCACCACCAGAAAGAGGTGCTGAGCATGTTATTGAACTTAAGGAAGGGGCCAAACCAGTCATTACAACACCGTATAGATATCCTAAGAAGCAGAAGGATGAAATTGAGAAGAACATAAGAGAACTCCTGGAGATGGGCTTCATTCGCCCTAGCAAGAGTCCCTTTGCTTCAGCTGTGGTTCTTGTGAAGAAGAAAGACGGCACCATCCGCATGTGTGTGGATTATCGTGCCTTGAATCAAAGCACAATAAAAAATCGGTATCCTATTCCTCGGATCGATGAGCTCATTGATGAGCTACATGGTGCTAAATTCTTCTCCAAAATTGATTTGAGATCGGGTTACTATCAAATCCGGATGAGGGGCTCAGATGTTGAGAAGACGGCATTCAGATGCCACTATGGTCATTTTGAGTTCCTAGTCATGCCCTTTGGCTTGACTAATGCTCCAGCCACTTCCAGTCTTGCATGAACAGAGTTTTCCAGAAGCAGTTGAGGAAATTTGTGTTAATTTTCTTTGATGATATTCTCATCTTCAGCAAGACGTGGGAAGAACACCTCAAGCACTTGGAGGAAGTGCTTAGCATTCTTGAATCAGAAAGTTTGTTTGCAAAAGAGTCCAAATGTGAATTTGGAATGAAGGAGCTGCTCTACCTTGGCCACATAATCAGCGCTGAAGGGGTGAAGGTTGATCCAGAAAAGATCAAGGCTATAGTAGATTGGCCACCTCCAGAAAATCTGACTCATTTGAAGGGATTCTTGGGTCTTTGTGGCTTCTATAGAAGGTTCGTAAAGGGGTATTCTCAAAGTGCTGCTCCTCTTACTGACCTCACTAAAAAGGGGGCTTTCATGTGGTCAGAAAAAGCTCAGAGTGTGTTTGATAAGTTCAAGAAAATCATGAGTTCTTGTCCAGTATTGGCCATACCAGATTTCTCCAAACCCTTCGAGTTACAGTGTGATGCATCAGGGGAAGGTATTGGGGCTGTTTTGATGCAAGAGAAGCATCCAATTGTATTTGAAAGCAGAAAATTAAGAGGGGTTGAAAGGACCTATTCTATCTATGACAAAGAAATGCTTGCAATCATGCATGCATTAGCCAAGTTCAGACAATATCTGGTGGGAAGTAAATTCGTGGTCAAGACTGATCACAACAGTCTCAAGCACTTTATGCATCAGAAGGACTTGAATGAGAGACAGCAGAAGTGGGTGAGTAAGCTACAAGCTTACGATTTTGACATTGAGTATGTCAAAGGAAAGAATAACATTGTGGCTGATGCTTTGTCCAGAAGGCCTCACTTGAGCTCATTGTGTGAGCTTAATGCTGATTGGAAGGAGTTGTTGCTTGCTGATTATGCCAAAAATCAGTTTGCAACCAGCGTTATTGAAGGTACTTTTCATGATGAAAGGTACAAGGTAGTTGATGGGTTGATCCACTACAAGGGAAGAATCTTCTTGGTGGCTGATTCTAAACTTAAGAAGAAGATTTTGGTGACTTTCCATGACAGTCCACTTGCTGGTCATCAAGGGTACTTCAAGACATACAAGCAGATTCGAGAGAGATTCTCTTGGAAGGGGTTGAAAGATGATGTTCAGCGTCACATCAAGGAGTGTAGTACTTGTCAAATGAATAAAAATGAGCACTCTCTTCCAGCTGGTCTACTGCAGCCACTTCCCATTCCAAGTCAAAAATGGGAAAGTATCTCTATGGATTTCATCACCGGGTTGCCTAGGGCCCAAGGCAAAGACTGTATTTATGTTGTAGTGGACAGATTGACCAAATTCGCTCATTTTTTTGCCATCACTAGCACATTTACAGCAGCTCAAGTTGCAGATTTGTTCTTCCATGAAGTGTTTAGATTGCATGGGTTGCCTAAAAATATTGTGAGTGATAGGGACAGCAAGTTCCTAAGCACCTTTTGGCAGGAAATTTTTAGGATGAGTGGTACAGTGCTTACTCCAAGCACTAGCTATCACCCACAAACGGATGGTCAAACGGAGATTGTGAACAAATGGTTGGAGGGCTATCTCAGGAATTATGTCTCGGAGCAGCAAAGAGCATGGGTGAAATGGCTCCACTTGGGAGAATATTGCTACAACACCTCTTTCCACATGTCAATAAAGATGTCTCCATTCATGGCACTCTATGGTTACGAGGCTCCAAGCTTTGCTGATTTGGTGTTTGGCGATAGCAAAGCTCCCCAAGCCAAGGATTGGTTGCAGCAGAGCCAAGATGTTTTGAAATCCTTGAAGGACAACCTTCAAATGGCACAAAATCAGCAAAAGATGTACGCTGATCAGCAGCGTGTTGAGCGCTCATTTGAGGTTGGTGATATGGTATATCTTCGGCTTCAGCCCTACAGACAGTCCACACTTAAGAAGAGTGGAGCTGAGAAGCTGAAACCACGCTTCTATGGACCATTCAAAGTTGTTAGGAAGGTTGGAGCGGTGGCTTATGAGTTGGAACTACCTTCGAGTAGTAAGGTCCACAATGTCTTCCATGTGTCTCGCCTCAAAAAGGCACTTGGACACAACGTTGTGGCTTCATCACAGTTACCTCCTTTGGATGAAGAAGGGCAGTTGACTTTGGTTCCAGAACAGATTATTGATTTCAGAGAGCGTTCCTTGAGGAGGAGAACAATCAAAGAGTATTTGGTAAAGTGGAAGAATTTACCATTGGAGGATGCTACTTGGGAGGATGAGGAGATTCTACAGCATCCAACTTGCGATTGCTTGAGGGCAAGCAATCTTGGGGAGGGCGGACTGTAATGTCCCCTTCTCAGCAGTGATCGTTTCTGTTGACCGTTGGCCTATTCCGGAGACCCGTAGGCTATGCGGATGGTGAAATTAGGGTTTCCTAGTTTTGGAGGGGTGTTGCTTGGAGTTTGGGATTCTGATTGCGGATTCTTTCGGGTTTTCAGAGAGCTTCGCAGTGGTGTGTTCAGTTTGGCATTCCGGGCAACTTCGCGAATTTACTATTTTTAGTAAATTCTATTTTTGGCAGTGGACAGTTTGGGTTCAGTTCAGTTGGTCTTCTTCTTCGGTTGTTTCAGTTGGCACTTCAGTTTTGGCCTTGGGCGCATTATTCTTGGAGAGATAAGTATTTTTCCTTATAATATTATATTTTAATATTATATGACCCTTTTGTATAGCAAGCACAACTTAAGTTGTTTTAAAAGAGGGACTTAAAGGGTCTAGGCGCCATGGAGGAATAAGTTATAATTTATAAAGTCAAATATTAAGCTTTTGAAAAAGGACGCCTATTTGAAGGTTGACTTTATTTTAAAATGTGAAACAAGCAAAAAGTGAAAATGGACGCCATCTTTTGGAGGGAAAAGGTGAATTTGAAATTAGGGTTTTGGGCGCCCTCTGGAAGCTTCTAGATGTTTCTCTCTCGTCTATATAATCAGGCCTCAGCTCTTCATTTGGGATCTTTTGTCTACTACACCGTTATGCTGCTGGATTGTATTCAGGCACTCGCTTCGAGGAAAGCACACCTCCTAGCATTGGCTCTTCTTCTTGCTTGAAAGATAGCAACTAGTTGAGAGGTTAGCTGGTAATTGGTAGTTATGCATTGTAGTTGAGTTCTATTGCATTTGGTGATCTTGTTCAAGCATTTTGTCATGTTTAGAGTTGCTGATGATGCATTGTTGTAGGCATGTTTTGCTCATAATTCAAAAATACAAAAAGATTGCATTCTGGGTGTTTCATATTATCATTTGTCTAGTCAAGGCGCCATGTTTTGCAAGGTTTCAGAATTTTTAAACAAGTGTTGAATTTTATAGAAGAAAATCGCCCTTTCTCTTGGGCCATACTTTTGTACTTGCATTGGAATTCGTGAGAAAATAAAATATTGCAGATTGGGTCTGTTTCTTGTGTCTTACTTGGGCGCACTGGTTATAGGGAGCTTTTGCATCTCGTTTGGAATCATTTGGTTGAGTATTGGGTGAGCTATGTTCATTTCAATGGGTTTTCTATGTTGCTGATTGTTAGTTTCAGACCTGGTTACAGTCATAACAGTCTGTATTTTGGATGGGTTTTAGAGCTGTGATGGTGTTAGAAAGTATTGGGAATCATTGTGGAAGACTCAATTAACATTGCTTGGATTAAAGACTTCTAAATCACTGATATTGCAGGCATACTCTACATATTGTAAGCTACAGTAGTACTGTAACTTGTAATATTATTGCAAATTCAATGTTTGTATCTGCCCATTGAACAAGTGGAAGAGGCTGGCTTGCCGCCTATTTACTTAGTTTGCTTTGTAATTTCCTAAGTCTCCGCCATATGGTCGCCTCTTATCCATCACGGATTGAGTAGCACATACTTGGTGTTGAGCTACATTTTCAGTATTGCATTAGATAGGGATCCTCTGACCGAATGCTCGTCGTTCACCGGCGCATCTCGTGGTTAGAGTTCTTATTCAGCAATTTCCTTTGAGATCCTCTGACCAATGCTCACACCTTGCCCTCATCGGGATCCTGGTGTACATTCTGGTTAGAGTTGCTTTCCGCATCGTTTTGGTTTATGCTAACCTTAACGGGTGCATGTTGCATTGTAATCATTTGTGAAAAATCAAAAAAAAAAAAAATTGGTCCGGTTCATTACATAATCAAAGAGATGCCAACATGGCACAAGCTTCAAAAGTTTCCAAATAGAAGAGCAGGTAGAGTAGAGTGAAGCCCATTGTGGAGTCAAGCCTGATAGCACATATAGGAGGTGATGTGAGAGGAGCCACACTATTGGATGCTACCACAAATCAATAGTTGGCACACATCCCAAAGTATTTGAACATGGAAAAAAGTAAGAAGAATCCTCCAAAAAGAGAAGGGATGAAGGAGGGTGGGGCCTACTACAACTACATTGCTTCAAACAAAGTTGTCCACACCATTGTAATTGCTAAGTTACCAAAAAGATGTGAAAGCTTGTGAAATCAATCAAAAGAGAGGCAAGACCCACACAAGCATGAGACTTACAAACAAAGAAACCTCTATAACCATTGGATGCTACACTTAAGCTTTTCAAAAAGGAGGCTAAGGACTTAGCCAAAATCACGAGCAAAGGCCGCAAGTGGCACCAAGGCACTAGGAGAAAAAGGGAAGGCCTCATAGACATTGTGACACCTACAGCTCAAATATTGAGTCATGTGGATCATAAGCATGATCCAAAATCTAAGAGAGAAACCCCATAGATCTAGGGGGGTTCCAAAGTTTAAAAACACACTACATGCAGTAGAAGCATTCTTTTTGCTCTTCCATTTGCCCCATCCTTACCTTTCTAATCACCTTGTTATTATCCTTTGCCCTATTATATTTTAGAATATGAAGTGCTTCTTGTTTTATCTAGCTCCAAATAATGTGTTATGTACTTCATAAGCACTTCCAATCCATGACATGCTTGCTCAATTGAATCACTTTGTTTCTAAATTGTACACTTTGGCCTTGCCTTTGTCTCAAATAATGCCATTGCCTAACTCTCTCTTCTTCATATCAAATGGGGTAAAATTGTTTCTTTAGCAGCTCCTTAAAGTTCTCCCACTATGAGATTAGTGGCACATTATGAAATTGCACAAAGTAGGCATAGCTTTCAAACCACATAAGAGAAAAACTAGATAGCTTGAGTCTAACAAATGAGATTTGTTGATGAGGAGACAATTTGTGCAAGATGAAATATAACTCCATTTGAGAGATCAACTAGTCCAATTTCTCAACACTTATTCCTCCATCAAAGGGTTGAATGTCATCTTCACCTCAGCCTTTAAGAAACCATAGTATGAAGACTCTCCTCATTCTTGTTTGGTCCTCTTGGACTCGTCTTTTTCCTTTTCATGTTCTTGTGAAATATCCAATTTTTCAGTTAAGGCCAAGATGATATTTTCTAGCCTTCTAAACAATGCCTCATCCTCGTCCATTGCTTTGTCCATATCTCTCCATCAATCTTGTTGTCTACTCCACATTCTGATATCGATCTCAAGCTCAAATGAAACTAAATTGTCACTTCCACTCAACCTTGTAGCAGGTATAACCAGCCAATAACCTTCTTATATCAGTCACACTTTTGCAAGGATAACAAAAACCCTGCTCAAATACCACTTGATCTATAAAATGTTAGAGATACTCCCCTAAACAATCACCAGATATAGATACTATCTTTTTAACTCTACAAATAACTTTCTATCAACTAAATTCATGCTTTAGAATGCTTCAAATTTTAGTTTTGAATATTCAAAAATGCAATAAACCATAAAAACAAAATAATGCGTCCACACAAGTGCAAACCAACCATCGAAATGCACAAATACATCCGGAGAAACCCTCGAAAGGGAAGAAAACTCTAGAAGACAAACTATAATATCCAATCAAGTTCAAGTGTTTTCATGTCCAAAGGAAAAAGTGGAGCTCTTACAATAAGTTCAACAAGCTCCTAACACCTACACATGGTCACTACACCATGGAAACCCTTATGCTCCTCTTGCAATTGTCAAAATTTTAACATAATGAAGTTAGAATTGAGAAATTTGCACAATGCATTTCCAATGGACTTAAGCCTTTCCCATGTCCATCCTAGCCAGCAAATAAAGTCCAAACATCGGAAAGTCAAACTAAGGAGTCAAAACCCTTGAAATTCCACATTCTATCTAATTTGTGTGAAATTGCCACCAAATGACTTTTGGCAGTTACAAAATTGCCTCTTGTTGAAAACCGGTGGTTTGGTTGCTATTCAATTTCTTCTCAATTTCAACATTTGATTCCCTATTTTCTGACCTCTATCTAATGCTCCAAATCACCCCAGGGTTGCCTCCAACTTGAAAACAAACATTCTAACTTCTGAAATTGTCTTATGGAAGAATGTAATATCCCCAACTTGGGTTGAGCAATATTTTTACAATTTCCCTTCTAGCTTGGCAATTCTATGATGTCAAACTATTTTGTATGACCTGTTTGGCAATAACCTAACCTTCATGCATGCAGATATATGTAGTCTAGTAATTGCAAATCTCCTTCCAATACTCATCACAATCAGAAACATATAGACAGATACTTGGGTGAATTCTCACTCACATGGTAACAACAAATGCAGGACCCACTATATATATTTTTATCACTTCAAAGGCATAATGTTGCCAGGTTATATTGAAATGTTTCACTTCTCCATATAAACATAATGACAAATAGATTGCAAGCCTTATTAACACTGAAACTCTTGTGATTGCAATTTTTGAGTACAAATGAATGATGATACAACCAGATTGCATTACAAATTATTATAAATGCACCCAGACATACAAATAATGCCCAGATGCCAATCAAAGACATACCCATGATTGCACAAATGACTCGGCCAGAATATAGAAACTTGCCATGGTACAAGCAAGACGTTCCAACATTACAGAATAGCGATTCTTCAATAGACGATAAGATATATTCTCTGGAGGCACCAATAAGAATGTGGACTCCAAAGCCCGTTATCAGTATGCTGTGGCAATATGTAAAGGGAGGTAGCGGCAATATGGGAATTGTTCCCGATCTCCAGTGTGAGTTGTCTTTGGCAGAGGCGACTGAGTCTTCAAACCGACAATCTCCAAATATCATCGGTTATAAGAAATGCCCGTGATTTGAACGGTAGCCAAATGCAATCATAAATATTCTCCAACAACAACACCAATATTACTTTGAGGTTATTCCGACATTGCAGATATTAATGTATTTGTAAATCCTCAAAGCATTGATAGATTTGAATTCAGGAATAAAGACACCAAACCTTCGCATATATTCCTCCCGTCATAGCTCCGTTAATATATAGAGAGATTGCCCAATATCAGGATGTTGCTCCTGTTCAAATATTATTAGCGCGTAGATATGGAAGTCAATGGATATGAGAACATTATGTTTGTTTCCCCGCATTCAAATATTATTGAAGATGCCACGCGAACTCTCCTTAGGATTTGTCTCAAGCATTAAGAATATATTGACGATACTCCAGCCAATGCTCCCGCCTAACAATACAAAGGCATAGGTACATCAAACGACTCCAATAATATGTAAAAGCTCTCGTAATTAACAGAGGACTCAACAGTGAGGAACTCCAATGTTGCGTATTCTCCCGCAACCAATACGCAAGAAGAAAGAATGTTCAACGACACAATATATATGTATAAGACGTGAAGCCAACACCATTAATGATTGATCCTTGATAACAATCCAATCTCCACGCCACCTCTCATAAGTAATCTGTCATTTACAGAGAATAAGAAATTCAACGAATTATGCCTTGACTGGGTTTTCGTCCAAGCTAGGCCCTGAATTCGAGAGTTTTCGTTCTCAGATTTCCCCAATTCAAAAACCAAACATAATACAAATCTTCATGGTGATTCTGAATTCGCCCAAAAAATGCCTTAAGAAAGACCATCACCTTCCGTTATGGCAACTGATTCATTTTTGCGTTATGGCAAACATAATTCATTTTTAATTTGGAATTAAGACTTTATAAAGTCTCAAATATTTATCATTTATCAATAGCTTTAATAAAGTCCAATAATGATTAATTAAATATTTCAAAAGCCTTAAAAATAAATAAAGGACTATTTGAATATTTAATTAATTAATTTCAATTGCCTTTTTTCCTAGAAAAGAGACAGAGACATCACAAAGAATCACACCTAACCATGGTCCTAAGACAACTTCTCAATCAGAAATGGCATCAACTAACCCCAAGGTCATACTACTTGGATACCTTTCTCAAATCATCTTTGATTGGCCATCTACAAATTCCAAATGGTGGCCTACACGCTTATGCATGGATCATCAACAATTATTGATCCTTGATCTAGTAGCTCAATTGATCCAGCATGTCCCTTTGGGCCCCACTAAGAAAAAAAGTTGTATGATAAGTGTTTAGAAAGTCGAATCCTCAAATGAATGAACATAGCAGCCTCCTTGATTATTCACTAACCACAAAAGGCAACCTATGGACAAAGAGTGAATGTACAATTGCCACTAATCCCTCTAATCTAAATCTAACAAACTTAATTGCTCCACATATACAAGTGAATCTCCAAGCAAGCTTATAAGCCATTTGATCGAGTTTCGAACTTATGCTAAAGCAAAGGTTGATGGATGTTCGAATGAACAATCATCATGCTAAAAGAAGGCCTTTGATCAGCTCTTTGTGAATTCAATTAAGCAGCACATTCTCTGATCCCCAATTCATCAACAACCATAGATTCAATGATAGATGGCCAGTGACAATTGATCTAACCAATGAGATAACAAAGAGTAAGGCCTAAATGCACAATTAAAAAGAAATTTGAAATCAAATGGGTCACACCAACAATGTATTGTTTCAATTAATGATGTCATGACCCTAAGATGTGTTAATAATACTTTGAATAATTAGTAATTACACCACGTCTCAATGTAATTTAGACAAAGTAAATTACCTGAATTATGATTATGATGTTATGAATGTTGTTTTTATGAATGCTTAATATTTTAAAATTAAGCATTTTGTGATTTGGTGAATGGATACTTATGATGTGAAATTATTCATTAATTTATATGTTAGTATTATTAATGTATGGAGCAATTTTGTTAATGTGTTTACAAGTGTCATTGATTTTTAGGTATTGAAAGGGAGGGCCAACGAGTGGACAGGGAGATAAATCAGATAAATTCAGTCCTAGTCCATATAACATTAACTTGTGACCTTGAGGGTGATTATGTTGTTGCGCTCTATTTTGTTACTTATGTATTGTAAGTGTGTATATGTGGGTGATTAAAAGTGTGATGTGGTTAGACATAATTAGTAAGTTGTTTTAATTATATTTCCTAAGTGATATAACCTTGCTTTATAATTAGGTGACTTAATTAAATAGTTGTAATTAAAATAAAATAGAGTTCTTTCAAATCCATGCTTTTATTATTTTTATTAGAAAATAAATAAAAGCTGTATTCCTTATAAAAGCAATTAGAGAAAAGTTAAGTTGGAGAAAATAAATAAACAAAAAGAAAGAATGAAAATTCAAATTTGAAGTGGATAAGATAAAGAAAGAGAAAAAGAAATTTGAAGTGGGGAAGATAAAGACAAATTCAAATAAAAAAGGAGGTTTTCCATTCGCATGCAGAAGCAGCAGAAATGAAGATTGGAAGCTTGTCAAAAGAAAAAGAAAAAAAGGGTGATTGTTGAACACTTGTTACAGGGAGGTGCTGGAAAAATTTTAATGGTTTTCAGAAAAGCTTGGAGAAGGTGCATAAAGAACCAGCAAGAGGAGTTTTCCATCACCCTCTCCAGGTTGGGAATCTTCCATAACGTTATTTATTTATTTAATTGTATGAACATAGTTAAATTAGTTGCAATAATGAATAGAGGTTAAGAAAATAATAAGACAATAATAATGGTGTAGGAAGTTTAATAAAACTGAATATCCAAATGAAGAGCACATACTCTGTATGCTTTCTGAAATACAGGAAACGGTGTGTGTAAATGGATTATTGTCGTAGGAAAAGTTTAAATACCGCAGGTATTTCTTTCAAAGAATAATTTCATTTGAAATGAAAGAGAAAAATACAATAGTTGGCCGTTGTTAGATTACTTCTGCAGAAGTTATCTTGTTAAAATGATTTTATTAGTGTGAATGATATTATGCCAATGTTGCTTGCATAGGGCTTTGCATGCATGTTAAAATGTGTAGATCAAATGGACTAAGATGTATTTGACGTTCATTTCAGTTTTGGAATAGGATTCAAGTTTCAAAATAATAGAATTTGCAGATACATCAATGGAGGGAACAAAATTGTGAATCATATTTTGGAGTTGGGTATCTTAGAATCAATTATTGGAATAGATAAGTGATAAGGAAAATATATATTGTTGAAGAGCATTCACACCATATTCTAATGTTTTATTCACTATAAAAGAAAGTAAGATGCATATTTGTGTTTATATTTATTTCAGTAGAAAGGTTGATTAAATTGAGCTGTATTTTGATCATGAGGGTCAAACTCTGAAACTATGATACCTGAAGTGGAATGTGTACAGAATGTAACTTCTGAGCATCTAAGAAATCTACGACAGTCAGGCCCATGTCAGTACTGCACCAAATGGATTGAATCTGCACATGCAGTATTGACCTAGTCAAAACCATAACTACAAAAGTGACTTAAAATTTGCAGTTTTGACCTAGAGACTAGAAATTTGAGTCTTACTGTTCTGTACTGTCTGTTATAGGGGTTGGGTTGTTTCCATGCAGTGACAGTCCTCAAATTTCTATAAAAGTGATTTGGAAATGTAAAGAGAAAGACCAATTCTAGATAGAATCTAGGAACCTACATAATTCTCATAGGACCAGCTCATAATATATCATGTCAGAATGATATGGCAGGGTGTCCTGAGAGTAAGACAGAAAACTAAATGTCTAACAACAACCTGGAATATCAAATAACATATCTGCAAGGCAATTGCCAATTGCCAGGTTTCAGCAAGGCACTCCAAATTGCATTGTGGCAGATTCATGATAAATGGATTGCCATAAGTTAAGGTGTTCTGTCCTAATAAATAAGGAACTACAAGTTAGTTAGAGGAAACTATAAGTAAGCCTCTAGGCTGAGTTAGAGAGTTAGAATGACTAGACCATCCAGTAACTATTCGTCTTCTCTATGGTACTAGCACAGTCCTTGTGACCCAGAGCATTCTGCATTTCATAGGGATAACTAGATGGGTAAGTATAGAGGGTATAGGTTGGGAGTACTTGAGTGCACTTACCCCCTACTTACCCTAGGTGTATACCAAAGTATTATATGTCCTATGACCCACCATGTAGATATCCGTATCTAGGATCTTCCAGAGGCAGTGGGTCTGTTGGGAGATTTTCCCTGTGGATTGTGTTAGGTGTGCTTGTGGTGCCAGTTTAGCATTACAACATCAGGTTAGCAGTACAGTCATAGTCATAGAAAAGTTGCTCAGCTTGGATAGATTGTAACTAGCTAATAGTCCTTTAGGTAGTATTCTATAAGGGATTTTCAAGTGGCATCAGAGCATTATCTTGGCACTGCAAAGACAAGAAATAAGGCAATTTTTTTCAATTTTGGAGATCATTTTGGGAAGTGCATATCTATCTCATTTTGGCAAAAAAAATTAAAAAAAATTGGATGGTTAATCAAGGGTATATTGAAGCTACTTCAGTCTTGATTTGAGGTCAATTGGAGCAGAATTAAAGTATTTATTGCAAAATTAGGCTTTTCACTAATTTCATTCCCAAGGCTGCCATTCAACAATTATTTTCTTGATTTTTGTAGGTTTGAACAAGGGCACATTTATCCACCTAGTCCTGATTTGAAGGAATTTGGTGCAGATCTGAGGAAGTTATTACAAAATTAGGGTTTTCACAAAATTTACTCTCAAGGCTGCAAACTAACGAATTAGAGATTTTTTTCTATAGGGAAAGATATAGGCCCAAGCAAGTTACAGTAAAAGTTTCAAATAATTTGGATTTGTTTTGTGCAGTTTATCGTAAAATCATTTTTTTCCATCATGGTTTGGTTACAACAAGGGACAAAAAGAATTATGTCACACCCGATAAATCTCCAAGCAATGACGATATGGGAAGTGAGGAGATTGGCTCCATAGTTAATGAAACTACAAGGGAACAAATAAGGGAAGAAACCAAAAAGTTGAACAATGAAATCAAGTTAGAAATGGTAAAGCGAGATAATAAAAAGATTTGATTCTCTTTAGAATTTTATGAACTCTAAGACAATGGATTCACATCATAATATTGGTGAAGAAGATAATTATTCTAAGGGACATGATGCTTTTGGGTTTGAATTAAATCCTAAGATAGATCGTCTTCCAAGTAATTCACACCAAAGAAGATCTTAGGGCCTGCAACAAGGAGCAAAAAAAATTCTGCCACACCAAGAAAATCTCTAGGCAACAATGATATGGGAAGTGAGAAGATTGGCTTCATAGATAATGAATCTAAAGGGAACAATCTATCCACTACCAGACAATCTATCCTAACTAACGTCTTCGATCGGCGAATTCTTCCACTAGATGACGTATTCTATGATTGTCTGAGGTACCAACTCTAGACCCAAAATGACTCTTCCTTCTTCATCCAGCTCTAGTAACATTGTATGGGATGAAACTTTGACTTCTTTAGCCTTTATCGAGCTAGAGAGATGGAAATTTGGATGTCACTTTGTTGACTTAGGTAGCTTCGACTTGTAAGCTACATTGTTAATCCTTTATGAACCCTTATAAGGCCCATACAAATTGGGTTCCCACTTGGAATCTAGTGTCTAGCACTTCAAGGACAACTTATATGGGTTTGTTCGGTGCTAAATATGGTCATCAACTAATCTCACCTTATTATGTGCCTATAAGGGAGAAATGATGGATGGTGGTAGGTTCTCTAGTAATTAAAGGGCTTGACCATGATCACTATTGGGAGGCCATTTTTTTGGCATATCCCCCAAAACTATTACTACTTACAAACTAGATGATGCAAGAATATTTGGTTGCATTTCCAATGATAGCAATTGAGCCACACCTCTATCCACATCTAGTTTAGGCATCTTGTGAATATGGTGTGAGCTTACCATCTATGGACTCTTTGCATGCAATCCTCTTAGCTCAAATTTTCTACCCTTTAAGTGGTAATGCCTAAATAGCTCCTAGAAATTCATCTCTATTGTGACCAAAGTAGTGACCTATTGGACACCCAAAACAATGTCTGCTCCATCCATGGGTATGGTAAACATAGGACAATCTATCATGTAGTCTCCCATGGTGAGCTTAATACTATAACATTTCCTTGAAGAATTGATTGTTCCACCATTTACAATCATAACCTAGAATTTTGGGGTCAAGTTGATAAAACAATTGAATTGTTTTGCCAATTTATTGTTGCTGAAGTTATGTGTACTCCTTGAGTCAATCAATATTGTTACCTTCTGTTGTTTTAGGAAACACTTTACCTTGAGAGTTTGTGGGTTGCTACTACCTGATAGTGTATGACAATTGATAGTTGGTTGGACATCTTTCGAGCCTTCCACCAAATGGTGTAAGAAGTTGATTAGATCTAATAAGAAATTTGTGCTCTTGATAAGACCTAAATGCAAGAAGGATATCCTCACAATCCAAGCTAATATTGCACTCCTTTCAGTAGAAAAATAACAATTGACTAGAATACTAGACTAACACAAGGATATTTGCAAGTCCCCAATTGAGTGCCTAAGTAGTGCCCAGTGAAGCATATTATTGATTTGATTCCAAGACGACCTCCTCCTAATGCCTCTCTATACTTTTGTTCATTCATAGAGAATGAAGAGATCAAATGACAGATCCACGAACTTGTGGAGAAAAGAAGCATTAGGCACAACAGATCCATGAACTTGTGGAGAAAAGAAGCATAAGGCACAACTCTTGGCCTTGTAGCTGCCTCATTTTATTTGTACCAAAGAAAGGTGGCTCATGGAGGTTGTGCATAGATTGAAAAGCTCTCAACAATATCACTTTGAGGAACTGCTATCCTCATATAGGATTGAGGACTTTAAGATCTTATGTGAAGATACTGTTAGATTCTTTTTAAACCCTTCAAATGTTCGGAAGACAACCTTGGACAACCTTGAAATCCAAGAAAGGTTTGTTTGAATGGTTGGTTATGCCATTTGGCTTGACCAATACATCAACAACATTCATGGGGATGATCATAGTTCAAAAACTTAGTCTTAGAAAAAACCTAGTAACCCAAAATTTTGGCTTAGACTTGGGGCTCAACAAAACCTCTATAAATAATTTCTCTACATAAAATACACAAAATAAACATAAATAATGCATAAGACGCATAAAGAATGAATTTAGAGAACACATAATTCTATTTTGATCATAGCAGCATTACTAGAAATTGAGATTGAATTGGCAAACCAAAAGTATAAACCAAATTCAATTACTTGGATTTAATTGAAAAACTAAAAAATTCTTGAAATTCATAAAAATAGGGAACACACTATTTTTGCTATTTCAAGCTAGATAAAAGGAAAAAACTCTACTTTTCCGCTTGGTTCAGCTCAATTTTTTATTTTTACTTTGTTGGCCTTTCAAAACTAGAGCCTAGTTGGGTGGTAGTACCTAGTGTGGTCAAAGCCATGAGAACCTTCATGGTGCATGCCATTTTTCATAATTTTATTGCTTTTAACCAATTGTCGATAAATTCTTTTAATCACATGACAATCAAATCATGTTGTTGAGATCCTAATTGCTGAAGATGAAAATAACAAAAAAATGAAGGTTTTTAACAAGGCTTTCTACTTTTTTATTTTTCATCAGTCAAGTTTAAAAAAAAATTACTAAGTCAAAGCAAGTTTTCACTAAACTTTGGCAAGTAATTGCAAGTTTTTTTGGCAACTTTGGCTTGGAAGTTGCAGGGGAATTACTTGATTGCCAAAAAAACTCACAAGTTCTAGCAAGTTTGGTGAGTTCTTGCTGAATATTATAACTTTGGGGATGATGAATTATATTATCAAGTATTTTGCAGTTCATTTCATATTATATTCTTCTATTGTGCAAGTTATTTCATTACGAGTGGTATTACAGCATGATCTTGGCATCATAAAACAAGGCAATTTTTTTTAATATTGGTGATCATTTTGGGAAGTGCATATCTCTCTCATTTTGGTGAATCTTTTGAATATTTTTGGAGGGTTTTTCAAGGACATATTGAATCTATTACAGTCCAAATTTCAAAGTAGCTGGAGTAGAATGAAGTGAGTTATTGTAGAATTAGGGTTTCCACCATTTTCAATCCTAGGGCTGCAATTTAGCAAATTATTCCCTAATTTTTGGAGGGTTGACAAAGGGAGAATTTAGAAACCTGCAGTCTTGATTTGAAGGAATTTGAACAAAAATAAGGAAGTTATTTAAGAATTAAGGTTTCCACTAAATTATCTCTCAAAGCTACAAATTAGCAAAATTCTTGGATGATTTTTTTCATAAGTGCTATCTATGTCTTCTGAAGCTATAGTAAAAATTTCAAAGTAATTGGATTTATTTTGTGTGATTTATTGCAAAATTAGGGTTTCTACCAAATTTGCTCCCAAGGCTACAAATTGGTGAAATTCTTGGATTTTCTTTTGGAAAGTGAAATCTTCACAACAAGAAGTAAAAAAAGAAGTAGAAGAACAAGAACAAGAACAAGAACAAGAACAAGAGCAAGAGCAAGAACAAAAACAAGAGCAAGAGCAAGAACAAAAACAAGAAGCAGAAGAACAAGAACAAGAAGAAACAAAAGCAAAAAAAAGGAGATGAAGAAGAAATAGAAGAAAAAGAAAATGAAGATAAAGATTTCATGTAGAAGCATCCACAATTAATTAGAGTTGAAGACAACGCTTTTGTAAAGAGGACGGGAATGTTATGCTCTAACCCTATAATGTGTATTGGGTTATGAGTATTCAGCTTGTGGCTACCTTAACTCTTCAACAAGTTACATAATAATTTGGAGGTATCCCCCTCGAAGTGGCATATTATTATCAAGTATTTTGCAGCTCACTTCATATTATATTCTTCTATTGTGCAAGTTATTTCATAACATTTGGCTCCAAACTTGGAGTTCTTATTCTATGACTTGTAATCTTCATTCTTGGACTTAAGCTCTACTTTTTCTTCTAATTTGCAAGGATACCTATAGGCTTCTCATAAGGAAGAGATATGAAGGGTTCATATCAGTTTGGATGTATGTTCTCAAGCATGATCTATGTTTCAAAATGGATTTTTGTTCCAACTCTTGAATGATCAACTTGGAAATTAAAGCATGGAATATGCCAATATTCTTTGAAAAAATTGATCACAAGCTTGACAAAGTTGGGAATGTTTGATATATAAGGCCATGATGGTTTCCAATAGGGTAGTAGATTTCTTTGAAGGCTCTAACAAAGGCATCCCAGGTATGCACAGATGTAAGGTCATCCTCATGGAGAGTGCAATAGTTAGGCACCATTTCTTTAGAGACAAGGAAACTCTCAAAAGGAAATGGTGGTTTTTTGTTGATTATAAAATTTATTGGCTGTATAATATGAGCAAATGAGGTTAATCCAGTTATCTAGAGCATTAACATCTATTTTTTCTTCAAAAATGGGAATATCTTGATTTAGTTGTACCTTGCATAGTGCTTGGCATCCAAATTCTTTAAGTTTTCCCATGCACATTCTTGCTCCAAAATTATTTGTTTATCATTACAAAGCATTCTCTACCATCTTTGATGACATTTATGAAGTCAGCACCTTTGCCATGGATCTGTGTACCATCTACTAAGATTGTGATGGAAGGTAGGATGAAGAATCACGAGTTTCGAGACCAAGCTTCCTGTAGTCAAACCCCATACTAGTGGGCATACAAAATATGGTTAAGGATTCAAATGAAAAACTCCAATACCATTAGAATGTATAAAGAAGTATGAGCTTTGTTAGCACTACAAAGTGATGTACAATCTAATGCAACTAATTTATGTCCCAAGAGTGTTTGGGGGACACACACTTAGACATATTCAAATGTGTTATGAACAAATGCAAATGAAAGAACAATAGGGTTTGAATGTCAAATCAGAGTGCTACAACAAAGAAACACATGAGCAATATGACACCATGCTAGAACTCTAAATTCAAAGATTCTATTATGAAAAAGTTTTATACAAGATCCATGAGGTTGGGTGTATGCCACAAGATATGTGTATCATCCTTGTCTATGCATGGTTTCTTCATTGTTATCAAAGAGTAGCTGTTCTATATCAATAAAGATTGAAAGACAAAGGAAAATCACATAAATTAAAAAAACACCGCCAATCGCCTTTCTTTGGTTCATTTCCTCTATATTGACATTTTCAAGAAACCCTGAAATATATCTATATATATGGAACAAGCAGACACTGTCAAAGTTGACTGGCATAGACAAAGAGGAGTTAGAGCTTCGTGGTATGATCACATGTTCTTGGGAAAGTCCTTAAGCTTGTGGTGAAGATTACATATGTCACAGAATACCACCCTCACACCATGAGTTGAGCAACATGCCAAATCCTCCTAGATCAATTGAAAAAGGAAAAATAGATATATTCATTGATATCCCCTCTAATATTTGAAGTTAAGGATCAAACCCTCCACAGTATAAGTTCAGTCTTAAAACACTCCAACCCACAATTTTTCCTCGTAGAATACACTAAAAACATTTCTTGCAAATGAAGGAAGTAGTTAATGTTCTCGATGTCCTCTTCAAGTTTTCAAATCATTTCCTTTTATTTTTCCTTTTCTATAGACTATAGTCATTTAGCATTTTTAAGTATATAAAAACCCAAAATATAGCAATATGAGGTACCTAAAGTGCCTGTGTAGTGTTTTGTGGAGATCAGAAAACATCCTCGGAAAACAGATCAGAAGCATCTGCTAAAATATCAAGCCATCTCTATAGGGAGAAAAAACAAAATATTAATTGCCACGAGGAGCCAATTTCCTAGGTCATTTCTTGGTTCTTCCACCACAGGAACACAGGGGCCTCTTCTGGTAACAGAGGAGGGAAGTAGTTATTCAGAGATGTGCAGAGTTTGAAAAATTAATAAAATTATGTGTTATAGTTGCTTATATATTTTGCATTGAATCTACCGCCCAAGTTTTTCCTTTGATCTCAGCTAACTCAGAAATGCAGATGAGCTGTGTGAGATATTTCACAAAACAGCACAACTGCTTAAGTAAATTCAAGTAGGTTAGCACCATTCCAATCCTTTATGTAGAATGTGACTCTTGACAGTTAGCTGGGAAAAGAAAGTAAAGGAATGACAGTTAGCTAAACTATCTATGGAGACCGGTGGAGTAAAAGGCCATGCTTCCCTCCGCTGAGCACATACACAATCCATCCAGTACTTTAAGAATTAAATGGTTATATTTCAAACTTTAATCATTATTTTATGGAATATATATCCCACTTTCAAACTGATGGTATTCAAGCGCCATAAAGCTAGTAGTACAAGTTGAAAAAAAAGAAAAAACATTTCTCAGTGTAGATATGGTATGAATGGACTGAAAGAAACAGTATAAATGCTCGGTACTTTACCTGCATGGCAAACAAAATATGTTGGATCTCACGAAGCTCCTTCTCGAGGACATCTTCTTGCATGGCTAATGCTCGAACTGCTTCTGAAGTCTTTTGAGCCAGTGCTGCTGTCTATGCAAAGGTTTTAAATCACAGACAACACAACAAATAGCATTCAATATAGTTGCATATCAAAAGGTAAAAAGCTTCCCCTAGTTAGAATCACAAAATAACACCATAAACTGTATCACCTATACTATAAAAAATTAAGTATACTTAGGAGTATTCATGCCTCTAGTCAATGCTGAAACCTATGAAAAAAATTCTGCCTTGGAAATAAACAGAAATTGTGCTCTGTTAGAATCCCCTCTGCAGGTCATATGACAATGAAATTTCAAAAGAAGGAAAACTATGTCAAAGCCTTAAATCACCAGAGTAGGTCAATAGGACTTGAGATTATAGTAACTTACGACAGCAAGTTGAGAGTGCTACAAAGAAGTTCAACAACCAAAAACAAAACAAAAAGTACATAAGTAATCCCAGAATCTGTAAGTGTTGATCTGGGGAAGCCTTAATAACCAAACCAAAAACAAAGAATAAGTTTACCTCATTAATGGGATCTCGTAGCGTCTGCCTTGTAACTCTGAACCTAACTCCAAGTTTCTCAAGCTGCCTTGAAAGGACTCGAACTATAGTAACGGAGCTTCCTACATCCTCTTCAAGTTTTTTCAATCTTTGAACCAATGAGAAATCAGGGCTACCCACCTTCCCAGATTGCTTAACACCTCTTGTAATTGCATGCCATTGCCTTGTCCTAATTATGGCGCCGATGATCACGGCGCCCAACAATGGAAGAATTTGCCATGTTATGTACATATTAGCATGTTTATTTACAGGGACTGTAGATGTCACCGATTTAACCTGTAAAAGTGTCTGGTTGTGATTTCTGATATTTTCCCAAATGAGCCAATTTAAAAAAAAACCAGAAAAATATACAAGCCTCCAAGTAATAAGTTTGCTTGTAGACCAAACCAAAAAAAAAAAAAATATAAACTATAGTCCTATTAGATTGAATGTTGCTTGTAACAAGCCAAACAGATATACACCAAAAAAGAATGTATACACATTCAGGCATACAATTAGAATCATGTAAAATATTGCACATTCGGAAAATCGAATAATCGAGAACAAAATAGGAAGGCTGCGAATTGGGGTTTTACAAATTTAAATGAGAAAGGCCCGCGAACCTACATTTTGAAATTTGTGAATAGCGGATTGAATGCCAAATCCAACGGACAGAATAAGGGACGGTGCAATGCATACTACTTCAGCAACTGCAAGCAATCTGTCTACGTCTACTTTGGAAGCAGAGGATCCGACCTCATGTCCATCGTCAATACCTGTGAAAAAAGAAAATTAGGCCCCCAATAGTAGCAGATATAATTAAAATTTTATATCGTATTACCATTTTTTACAGCCTTGTGGCGCCATCTGATGCATTGATCTCCTTTCCAACTGCAGTCATGGAATATTTTAGTAAAACCCATTGTCAGCTTTCGACTGGCCTTTGTTTTCCACGCTGCTGAATGTAGCACAACATATTTAGTGCTGCAGAAATCTTCTTGAGGAAATTTAACTGGAATGGCATGGGCGTAAAATGAAAGGTCTACTGCCATTTTTCACTCGTGCGCATCGATATCTGATTTTGGTTTTTCCTTTTCTTCTGCTGCAAAGACAACAATAACTATTCTTCTCTTGTGTCGTTGGTATTAGGTAGCTCTCGGATATTGCGAGGCTTCTTACGTGTGTGTCCGACATGGCTCCCCTGGCTATGCTTATGTGGCACATTCAGATTTAAAAACCTTCACGTAAAGATCACAATGGAACTACCTATTTTCTTTGGTGAGTCCCCCTACTAATAAAGGAAAAGAATGTTTTCCTAATTACAAGGTGCTATTAAATGGATGATAAATATATTTTTTTATAATTTTATTCGTTATTTATTACGGTAGGTTTCTATGTGACTGTTTAGCTTTTTTTGGTTAGCAGCCATTGTTCAACTTATTTAGGAGTTCTTTGTGGAGTTGATGGCCCCATGAATACTTAATTTTTTTGCTTATTTTTTAACAGTTAGCTTAAATTTATATTAATAGTATTTTTTTTATGTGGGATGGGTGCTCCCACGACTCAAAACCAGCGGCCCAGGAGCCATACCTTGGGTACCTAGGACAAGTTGAGGCGTGACTAGCCCCCTACGGGTGGACGCCATAACCCGCATACAAGCCCACAGTCAACCGCAAGAGCGAAGGATTGAACCTGAGACGTATGGGGAGAGTATTAATAATAATTTGTACAATAAAAAATTAGAAAAAGAAAAATCAAAGCAAATATTAAAAAAGAGGGAAATAAATTTGTGGAGCAACATGGATTTTTAGCAATATGCAATTGTTGCTTATTTCCAGCCCCCATTTTTTCCACACCTTATTTTCAATTCCTAAAGAGTCGCTGCTCCATTAAAATAGGAATTTTGTTGTTAATTTTTAAGAATTTATAATTTTATTCGTCATTTATTAAACATCTAATTTTTTTAATTTTATTTAATATAATAATTAATTGACAAGAGTTTTGTTGTTAATTTTGAATTTCAATAATTTAATAAATAAAAAATTATATTAAATAACAAAGAAGGATTACATGAAGTTTGGATAAGTATGCAATGCAAGCTTTTGGATTAAACTGTGTATGTTTTTCAGTCGATATTTCGGATCACACCCCATGATCCATCATCAAGAGGAGGGAAAAATGTAAACTAGGAGTGCAGATAGAGCCTAATAAAAGGTTGGGGGGTTGGATGGAGAGAGAGGAGAAAAGAATTAAAATAAAACACAAAAATAAGATAACTAACCAAAAAATACAAAGAAGTATAAACCAAAAAGAGCTTACAAATTAAAGACATACAATATTTATAAATTATTATATGACAAATTATAATATGAGTATAAAATATCATATACACAATGTAGTCAAAAAAGAAAAAGAAAAAGTCATAAGCAAAAAAGTAAATTAGAGGCATGAAATTATAAAGGAAGGTATGATAACATATTATATCTCCAAAATACACTAATATTATGTTAATAGTTGAAGAGAATAGAAAAAGAGCAAATTAAATTGTAAAATGCAAGATCATGAGTATAAAATAAAGCATAAGATATATGATATGGAGGAACAAATAATCGGAGCAAGTTAAATGTATGAAGAAAATACAATGTTTAATAGTTTGAAGAGAATAGAAAAAGAGCAAATTAAATTGTAAAATGCAAGATCATAAGTATAAAATAAAGTATATAAGATATGTGATATGGAGGAACAAATAATTGGAGCAATCTAAATGTATGAGGAAAATACAATGTTTAAAAAGAGGATAGCAAGCAAAATAAAATAAGTTAAGAACACAACCTTGAGAAATTAAAAAGAAAATATGCATTAAGTGTATTAGATGTTCATAGTGCACAATTAAATATAATAAAGATGTGGTAGACGAGCCTAACGAATAAGGGAACAAATTCCTTCCACCAACTTTGTAGTCTAGACAGAGAGAGAGGGTCTAAGTAGATCCCCGTAGTTGCTTAGGTAGAAGAAAAAAGTTTCCATGTTTCCCCATAGAATGCCTTCCACCAACTTCATAGTCTGGACAGAGAGAGAGGATCTAAGTAGATCCCCGTAGTTGCTTAGGTAGAAGAAAAAAGTTTCCATGTTTCCCCGTAGAATGCCTTCCACCAACTTTGTAGTCTAGACAAAGAGCAAATATGATGTTTAATGCAAGAATACCTTCCACCAACTTCCACCAAATGTATGAAGAAAATACGATGTTTAATAGTTTGAAGAGAATAGAAAAAGAGCAAATTAAATTGTAAAATGCATGATCATGAGTATAAAATAAAGTATAAGATATGTGATATGGAGGAACAAATAATTGAAGCAAGCTAAATGCATGAAGAAAATACAATGTTTAAAAAGAGGATAGCAAGCAAAATAAAATAAGTTAAGAACACAACCTTGAGAAATTAAAAGAAAATATGCATTAAGTGTATTAGATGTTCATAATGCACGATTAAATATAATAAAGATGTGGTAGAAGAGCCTAACGGATAAGGGAACAAATTCCTTCCACCAACTTTGTAGTCTAGACAAAGAGAGAGGGTCTAAGTAGATGCCCATAGTTTCTTAGGTAGAAGAAAAAAGTTTTCATGTTTCCCAGTAGAATGCCTTCTCGATACAAAGCAAGTATTTTAGCAATGATCTTTCTTTTACTTTTGGCAGTATAAGCATCGAAAAGACTCACCACCCAACCACCCTTCGACATGCACTTGATGTCCTTGATGGCTTCCAAAGCCTTTGGCACAAGATCATGGTTTAGCAAAGTTATCACAACCACATCTGTCATTTCCTTCGTACTAATACCTTGGATCAAGTTGGTTAGGAACTCATTGTAAAGCACGACATCATGAATGTGCCTTGTATCCCAATGAGAGCACCCAATGATTTTCTGCACAACTACTAGCTTCTCATCCCAACCTTTTGGAAAGAGATAATGAATCTAAGCCATTGCATCCTCCTAGAGGCAATCGCACCCAATTTCCATAGTTTTTCTCACAGTTTGGGTCACTACTACCCAAAACTCCTCATATATAGTTGCAAACCTTTTGGGCAAAGGGAGATTTTATGACACCTGAAATTGGATCCATGTCAAGCTATGGATCTAAGGACAAAGATATGTTCCCCATGGGAAGCATGATCCTAGACACTCCAAACCTGGGTAGGATTTAGCTAGTAGCAAGGCGAGACGTGTCGACCTCACAAGACACCAAATTATTCTCCCTCGAGACTAGGCCATGGATTTGATGTAACATTGTAGTGTAGAAAAATGTATCCCTTTTACATTTTCACACTTAGGAATTAATATTAAAATGAACTTAGTTATGCCTTAATTTAGTGTTGTAATATGTATTTTACATATTCACATTAAGTTTAGGGCCTTATTTATTAAAATGGACTTAATTGTGCCTTATTTTAGTGTTGTAAAGTGTACCCCTTTACACTTTCACACTTATCTAGGGCATCATTAATTAATTAAGCTTAATTGCCCTTAACTGGCCCTTTAATTCAAATCCAAGCCTAATTAATTACAATTTTTGAAGAGGAAACCCGACATTCATTAATGCCTAAACATAACACTCATCCTTGAAGAATGTGTGTCTTAGGTAAGTGACCTAGGATCCATTCACCATAGGGCGAATGGGTCCTCACTTAGACCTAAGACCCCCCTTTTTGGTATGTTTTTGGTGGTATTTTAACATTTTAAAATCCATAATTCAATGTCGGCTTGTGATATTTGAATTTCAAGATATTAAGGTAACTTATGTATATAAGAATAAGGTTATTTCACTTAGTTTCACTAAGATTTTCAAGTATTCAATTCCTAAGGTAAATGTTATGAGATCAAGAGCATTTCAAGGCATTCAAGAGTAGATTTATTGAAGATTGATTGCAGCAATCAAGATCCATTATCATGTCAAAGTCAGGCATGTTGTTTGAAATAATATGGTGATGTAGAGTTCATGATCCATTCAATCATTCAAAGCTATCATTTCAAAACAAGTTTTAAGATCAAGATCAACATCCATTGAGGCCACTTCATGCTAGTTGCAGATCTACGTTCCAAAGGTTTAAATAAGGGTCTGGTGAGTTATGAAATCCCATTATTCATTCATCATTTTCTTCATGCTATTTCATTTCATTACAAAGTTTAAGTTCTCAAATGGGGTTTGACCAAGGCAAACCCCCCATCACCAAAAACAACATTTTTTCCTCTTGTGTTTGTGTTCGTAGGGTTTAGGTGGAAGATCTCTTAAAGAACAAACATTTCAAAGTTGTGTCACAGTCATCACCATTCTTGCAATTTCACGGAAACTAATCTACAAATTTTATTTTTGGCTTTCCAACTACAAAATTCAGGGATCTGAGAGTGTAAACATAGAGGAACATAACCCAAAAACCATTTTTCGTAGAGCCCTAGCCAACCCATTCGCCATAGGGCGAACGAGTCCTTAATTAGCCTTGAAAAAGCACTTTTTGTGAGAGGTATGCAAGATTTATCCCTTCTAGATTCTCCCTAAAATCTATAGTTTCCATCAGTTTTATGTTTAAGCTTGTAAATGCACTTTATAAATCATAATTTGGAGTTTATTTGATAGTTTTAATCTTTCTCCCCAAAGTGCTATTTGACCTAGACCCATGTCCTAACATAAAAGGGAAATCAATAGATTCACACTTTGACTTGATTCACCTCAAGGTTGACAGTCATTTCATAGTGCGGATCTCATTTCCTAATGAAATTAGAGAAGTAGGACCCCTTTTCCCTCTTTGGATCCACTTTTCCATTTTGGGAAATTCCCCTAGCCTATTTTTCTATGTTTCATTTTGGTGAACCTGACCTTGTACAACAACATTTTGAAAATTGGAGTCCTTTTAACCCTAGATCTAAGTTTTACAATAGATTGCATTAGGTTTACATTAGTTGCATTATATTTAGGGTCCTTTAAATCTTGTATTTGTTTGCATTGCATATAGGGGTTTAAATTTGCATTTTTGCATTGTTTAAATATGAAAAATTCAAAATTTTGCATGCATATTACATTAATTTTGCATAGTGTTTGCATATTAGTGTATTTTTCATCATTTATATTCAAAAATTGGATCAAATTGCATTTCAAAAAGTGTAATATATTTCATTATTTATCCTTCATTTCACTTGCATAGGTCATCAAATTATGGAAAATTCTATTACAAAAATCCCAGTCTAAGACCTCGAACAGAGAACACATCTAATCACTCAGAAATTTCATTTTTCAATTTTAAAAAAACCTAGGAGAATGAGTCCTTGGAGGCCTACAAAAACTAACTTTTCTTAGCTTTTTTGTGTTTTTTTGCACTTCCTAGGCCTGTTGGTAACCTACTGTATTAGTTTGGAAAGTTTTAGGAAAAAAAAAAATTGTATCGAGGTCAAACCATCCATTTAGTGTAGTCACTTTTTGAATCATTCAAAAATAATTTTAGTAGCAAAAATCATCAGATCTGAAAATGTTTACATTCTTGAAGCTTTGCATAAGTTGGATAAAAGTACTTTTCACTTTTGCATACACAATGTTTACATTCATGAAGCTTTCCATGAGTTAGATAAAAGTACTCTTCATTTTTGGATATACATTGTTTACATTCTTGAAACTTTGTATAAGTTGGATAAAAAGTGCTTTTCCTTTTTGGATACACATTGTTTATATTCTTGAAGCATTGCATAAGATGGATAAAAGTGTTAGAAGACTGAAATCACTGAGAGGGGGGGTGTGAATCAGTGATTTATGAAAGTCACAAACTTTTTCAAAAACAATAATTTATGTTTGCTTTTGAACCAAGAGGACAAATGACAGTATGTGAAGTAAACTTGAATTTAAATCAAAACACCAAATGACAGTTCAAAGAATAAATTTGACTTGTGCATGAACAGTATTGTATTTGCATGAACCATGAATTAAACATGAAACATTAACAAAGGATGAACTTAACACTTTCACATGTATCAGAGTTCACATTAATAATAGAACCTTTTATGCATGAAATGTGCATTGACAGATATGAAATGTGGCATAACATTGACAAATATGGAAGAATGATAATTATGCATTTGATAACACATTAAAACCAGACTAATAAGAAAAAGACCACACACATAAAATCACCACATAACACGAAATTTTGTCCTGAGTGGAGAACCCTCTAGGGGAATAAAAATCACTTGAAAAATCTTTTTTTATTCACTTTGAGCACCAACTCTTAAAAGTTCAGGAGCACCAACTCCACAAAGTGCAAGAGCACCAACTGCACAAAATTCAGGAGCACCAACTCCTTAAAAATTCAGAAGCACCAACTTCATAAAACCAGGAGCACCAACTCCTTTACAATGTAAAACAATACAGTATTCTATCAGAACCCTAGAAGTGCAAATTGTAGTCCTAGAGTTTCAATAGAAAACTATAAAAGATTTTCAATAAGCTCATTGAAGAATGTTGTATGAGAATGACAACATCTTCCTCAAATACAATAATATGAAAAGCACAATAAAATATTTTCAATGCAATACCACTTTTGTATAGTATGTCTGAAACATCATATTCCTCTTTCAGGTTTCACAGAAAAATGCCTGAAAGCAATCTTTTAAAGTCACTGAAAATAATAATCTCTGAAAATAGTTTGTGTAACTGTAAACCAACTCAGGTTAGGGTTTAAATACAAAACCCTAAATCATCCTTCTTCAAAGTAAACCTTTTCAACAAATATCACCATATTGAAGCTATTCAGTTACAATCAAGTATTGTCATCCATAAACCCTAACGGGTTTAAACATAATCAACAAAAATATCTTAACAATAGCATTTTCAAAATTCTGTAAGTAGTAGAAATGATTTACCTGTTTACGGTGAAAAACCAACTTGAAAGAATACCTCAAAAACCTGTCAAACAGTTCCATAGCTATCCAACTAAAAGACGACATCAAGTCTTCTCTATCCAACTTCCACAGTCGAGCTTTCATTAGCTCACAGTCAACGTTCAATATCAATCAAAGTGTCAATACATCGAACCATCCTTTACACATATTATTTTAGAGTGTCGATCTGCATATCAGAAAACATATGGCAGCTACTAGAGTTCCAGAACTATACGCAATGCATAATAAGTTTTCCCTAGCTTTTACTTCAAATCTTTCAAAGACTATCAAAAACAATGATGCTTTGAAGTCCGGTAACAAAAACTCAATAATACGAATGATTTAATCAAACATCATAATGATTTTGAGTTGATGTCAAAGTCTTATGCCATGGATGCCAACATACATTATTGCCACATCATAACCAAACATACATTGTTGGTGCCAAGTCATCAATTCAATAATCGATGACTTTAAAAGCAACTGACAATAACATTCATAGTCAAATACATTCATAATACCTTGCACTACCAGGTCATCTAATGAATAGAGCCAATAACACATGTTTTGTGGGTTGTAACCTAACAACTAGGTCAACACTACCCGATACAAGCATTATGCCCAAAATATTGATTCCTTAATATCATTGCCAAGACTTTTAAAAAAGTCAATTCCATTGAAATCAATCAATGTCTTTTTCACATGCTTAGAATACTCGATACTCTTTAGGAGTATAAAAATGTTTTACAAGAAATGCCAATGGTGTAAACACCTTTTCAAATGGCTATGCCAATGGAATTCAATAATAAACCAAGGCCCCTTATAGCCATATCAAATACCAATGCAATGTGATCAAATATCAAATAATAATGTTGTTCAAAACCAGGTCACTCTACAAAGTGATTGATCACAATAAAACAGTGTCATAACTTATATGTTATGAGTAAACATAAGATGTCATGTGAAGACAACTTGCAAAAGACCATACCACAATTTGAAAGTGATCAACCCAACCCGGATATACCTGAGACTTGTAATGATGATAAGTCATATATACCTGAATAACCATGCCATATTATACCCTGAAGCAAAGGCATGCCCAAAAATGCATGACCATGTAATCAACTATAATCATCATGTGCCACCACTTCAAATGACCACATGTCACCAAAACCAACATGTATCACCAAAACCAGTTTTGTCATCAAGGACAAACAATCACAATAACCAACTGAAAGCCAACAAAAAGTACTTTTCATTTTTGGTCACACAATGTTAATATCTTATCTTTCTAAGCATTCCAAGAAAAAGTTCACCCCTCCCACTTATGAGAATGCTTTAGTGAAAGAGAATACAATAGTGGACAATCATGACAATCAAACTTGTTCTTCTCCCAATATCTCTCCTATTTATGAAGAAGATATTTTGGTGTTAGAAGATCAAACCAATGAGAGTTATGAGAGTCTTATTTTCCTCTCTTCCCATAGGTAAAACATTATTGAACAAGAGAATGTCATCATTGATAAACAAGACAATCCAACCATTGATAACTTCCATGCTTGTGATGAAGTCATTTTAGAAAAACCAACCTTTGAATGTAATCGGCATTTTGTTTGCTCCTCTCCTAAAGACTCTCCTACTAGGGTAGATATCATGGTGCAAAATAATGATAGAATTGATACATGTCTTTCAAACAATAGTAATATAGCTTCCTTAGATGAAGATGATGAAGTGACATTAGACTCCCCTTCACTAAGAGATCATGAAAATAAGGATAAGTGTGTTGAGTTATGAACATTAGAACCCCCTCGAGTCCTCTAATTCTTAGACCTCCTACAAATCCTTTAATTATTGGACATCCTAAGCCTCAACATATCCTCTATCCACCCTCACAACAACCACAAGTTCAAAATAAACCTATGTTTATCTTAGAACCACCTACAAGGAAACTTGATAATGATAATGTTTCACAACAACCAAGTTACAATATTGTTGTTCATACATATAACACTAGAAATAATCTACAACCAAGACAAACAACTCCAACATCCCTCCCACTGCCTCAACCTATCTTGCCTAGCACTCCTCGTTTTCTCTCACATAATGGAAAGAAGTATGATCTTGTGGAGCAACTTAAAAAAACTCCTACTAATATATCCTTATGGGACCTTATTCAAGCCTCACCTAGTGTAATGTCATAAAATTACACCCCTTGCAATTTCCAATACATTCTTACCTCCACTTTAGTGTCCACTCGCCTAGCATTTGTGTAGGCTCATTTTAGCCTTTGCATCAACCTTTTTCCCTTCCCAGGATGCTCGACACCCCTTTTTTAGTAGCTACCTTTGCACGTCAACTTTGCGTCAAACCTTATGCTTTTCTTGATTCTCTTTGTTTTGTAGTGTGATGTGTCTGGACACTAGAGCATCGGGTAGACATCTGTACATCGTGCTAGTGTCCTACGACATTTTAACATTCAAATAAATTTTCAAGCATGTTTTCCACTTGTCAACCACTTATGTCGATGGTAATGACCCAAGACGCCTTGTAACCACTCAGGAAGCCTCCTTTTTATCCTCTTCTCTCTTTAAATGTTATCTTTGCACTTCATTTGCTCTCTTTGAACTCTCCAGCTTTGACTCTGGCCTCTTCCCTTTGTCTTGAGATCTTCCTTGCATAGCACCATACAACTTGCTACAACAACACACTCAAGCTCTTACAACACTCTTAAACTCTCACTTGGCTCTTGCAGCTATCTTGATCTCCCTCTTTGACTTCCTTAAGCCTTGTAGCTGATATCTCCCTTATCTTGTGCTTGCGAGCATCTTGGGATTTCACACATCCCCCATCTATTGCATCTCCATTTTGTGATATGGGTTCTCCTCTTCGAGCAAGGATTTCTTTTATCACTCCTTTGTTCACTCTCTCTATCTATCTAGTTGTTCATGGAGGTGGGAACACAAAAATGGTGGTTTGAATGAGGCAAACCCCTATACAGCCCCAACATTTTCTCTAGATCTTACGCATGCAGATATTAAAGATATTCACGTGCTAGAGGCTTCATTACTTGGGTTGTTGTGAGTAGTTTCTATATTTCCTTCTATTGCTTTATCATTTCTACTTTACTTCAGTTCTATTAGATTCTGTAAGTTCTTAGCAATTTGATTGTTAGTGATCATTTAGCTGTTTTTTATGATATTCTCACTTTTTGGTTTGTATGAGACACCAACGCGCCTCTAGGATGCCAGTGCACCGCATTGTTGTCCTTATTCTGCATTGTCATCCTTTGGCCGAGAGCTTGTCAATCTATCCAAAAAACCTCTATGATTTACTCTTTCTGATTCTAGAACTCTTGCTTTGTTCCTTGAGGTAGTTTGGGGCAGTTTACCCCTTGGGAATCTCTTGAGAATAAAGAGACTCATGAGTAGTGAATCCCCCTTCTCTACACCTAGTTATCATAACATGCTTCAAAGTGCTTTATAAAAAGTTCCCACCCCTCATAATGTGCAACCAAATGATGCGACAACCCAAATTCAAGGTATAACTCCGATCAAATTAGACATTACTTTCCACCAAAGTGAGCTACCTCCTTTGGAAGTGCACAAACAAAATGAACCTTTCATGATATTAGCTATGATTAAAATGACCGGGATAAAGAGAACTTTGATTGACAATGGTTTGATGTTAATGTGTATAGTGTAAACCTTCTTGATGAGATTGGAGTAGAAATAAGCTAAATTCAACCTAACTCTTTATCTATTCGTGGGTTTGATAACATAGGAAAACAATCGCTTGGTGTGATCACATTACCTATTACAGCTGGAAAGGTTACATTACAAACTCCATTCCATGTTATGCCTCATGATCTTTCATACAATCTCTTCTTAGGCAGACCATGGATTCATGAGATGAATGTGGTGCCTTCTACTCTTCATCAAAAAATGAAATATGTCTATAACAACAAAGTGTACACAATCAAAGTTGATACTGAGCCTTACAGTGCTTTACATATTGAAAAAGACAAGGAAAGTCCTTTGAAAACTTTGACACCAACTATAGAAGTGGAAGCCATGCAAGAGAAAGAGAAAGCAAAGCATATTGAAGAAGTTACAAAGTTGTTGGAAGATGATTGGGGTTCCTTAGATTTCACACCTATATTCACAGGAGAATACAAGATCACAATAAAAGAGTCTGAAAAGAGAAAAGAAAAAGTGGTAATGTCAACACAAAATTTGAAAGCATCCACTTCAACCAGTTTAGAAGAAAATATAATATACATGACAAACTTTGATGAAGTTGATTATGAACAACCACCTAATCCAAAAGAAATGAAAAATATTTATGGAAGAGTTTATGAACTTATGAAACAACTTGGTTATGGTGGAAAAGGATGTGGTGCTATACAACGAGTTATATGTGTCCCTATAGAGCCTAATACACAAGAAACAACTAATGGTCTTGGTTATTGTCCCTTGAAAGAAACAAACAAGACATCACTCAATATCAACACTCTTACAAAGGATTCTTCTAAGCCAACTTTAACCTCGGTGCATCCTGAACTAATAGAAACTAGTGATCTTGGTTATTGTCCTTTGAAAAAAATTAAAGAATTAAAGAAATCTTTGCTTAATATCTGTTGGTTATTATCCTTTGACAAAAAAAATTCTCCTATTTTTTCGCTTCATCATCGACAAAATAAAAACCGACTTTGTAAAACCCTAATTCTATAAGCTCCTAAAAAGCTTGTAATAAGTGGTTGGGATGGGAGTTGCAATAGGGCATTATTCACGAGATTGTAATATGTTTTGCACTGG